>MU707719.1:162064-190461 GCA_026770625.1 Nicotiana glauca
TTTTTTTTTTTTGGCCTAGGTCCAGCGTCCATGGCACCGAATTGGACCTGGGCCATGCCTATTCCAGTGTTGGACCTATTACTTGCTTCTGCACTCATTTGACATTTAAGAAGCAAAAATGAAAGTGATATCTAAGGGTTCTTGTTCTTGCAAATTTATATATGCAAGTTGTTAAATAAAAGTAATTCAAACTACTAAGCGATTTAACTTAAAGAATTGATGTGCATTTCAAATAGGCTATAAACGAAACAAGCTGGAGATGGCAAGACGTGAATACTATATCATTAGTTCTTTTCTAATTAGCATACATAGGAATGTGGTTTACACACTAAACTACTGCAGCCCAGTACTCAGTTGTGCATACTTAAGTGACTACATCGTTCTAGCAGATGAAATTACTACTGTATATATACAACTTAATTCGAAATATGGCTTAAAATAAATCCTAGAGCTTCAGCTCCTAATTTGTATTTCATGCTTCAATTCTCAGCTTTACAAGGAGTACCAATTGTGTACCTGATATTTGGAAATAAAGAAGAAGGAGGATCAGCAGCAGCAGTAACACAAACAACAGTACAACACAGCAAATAATTGTAGTACGCCAGCAACCAACCAGCAATTACCAACAAAACTCAGTAATCGGCAATAAAACCCCAGCAACAACCCAGTAGACAGCAACAAATAAGCCAACAACACTCAGCAATTTACCCAACAGAAACCAGTAAACAAACTAAAACCACTAGGAAAACAGTAGTGTACAATCCAAGGAACAAATTGAAATCTCAGGACAGAAATCAACCCACAGAGAACTTGAGAATGGACCAAACAGCAGTTTCCAGAAGATTTAGACAGCAAAGATCAAACCAAACGAACCAACAGAACCTTTAGTTAACTTAAAACACTCAAGTGTGGAAATAGCCACAATGCAAAGCTTCGAATTGCTTCTGACTTTAAGCAATGGAACAGTATTATTGGGGGACAGGATTGATCGAAGATTGACTTCTAAATCTCCTAGCTAATTCTTTCAAAAAAACCTTCCACAGATGATGACCAGAAAAACTCTTAAGAACTGATGGCTTAAAAGAAAATAAAACTGATCGTTAAAACTCCTCAAGACTGGTCTTAAAGCTGTATCTCTTAGAGTGTCTCTCAGCCTCCTTTTTTTCTCTTTTGTCTATCCCTTATATAGCCCCTCAAACTAAAAACCTTTCAGCTTATTCAAACTGTTTTAAAAACTGAACAGCCCCATATTATTCCTCTATTATCTCCACTTAAACTTGTCTAAGTATGGGTCTTACTAATTAAATACTGCTGCCCAGACATGGCCAAGTGCCCTGCTGTAACAGCAGGTTCCATTACCTCGTTTCAAGTGTATTTCCAGTATTTTAAACATTAAACTAAATTGTTTTCTGACTCTCCATCACTTAGTGTTTTAAAATAGGCTGTGATTCACTTAGTTTATTCAATAGTTTTAAGGTTGCCTTGAGTACCATTTAGTAGGCCAACAGACTCTGCATTCATCACAGCTATAACCAATTCATTTCCTAAGCCCAAATTAAACGGCTATAACCCCTGATTTCGATTCAACAGTGGTCTTGGACCAAATTAACAGGGTCAATAATATCATTGTCCTATTGCCCTTAACAAGACTTTATAACTAATCGACGATGTTTGTTAAATCGATTACAACACGTATAATCGATAACAAAAATTGCCCTATGAATCAGTGACTCATAATTTTCAGGCAGAATCGACAAAGATACACAAGTAATTATTTGACAGCGTTAATCGACTCGAATATATATCCTATCATGAACACATTTAAACCAACAAACAAAATCGAATATCGACAAAATAAAAGGTCTCGAGGAGGAGAACAGAAAATTTTAAACGAGGAAATCAGAAACAAAGTAAAAAAAAATATTGCCAAATAACACACAAAAAAACAAAAGGATAAAGAAATAAAGAACAGGAATACCTCGAGTGAACTAAAAATCTGAAAGGACCTGGGCCAACTTGGCTTTGAAATTTTGGAGGCAAATGGACCTTAATCAGGGTGTTCTCAGTTGAGAACACCTGGATTAAGGTTCATTAGACCTCAAACTCTTGTCGGTTTCTGATTTCTAGGGTTCATACGGCCTTTTAAGGCTCGGAGTCTTCTGGTTATATTCGAACCGAACCAAGGGCTGTTTGGGTATGAGGGAGGTCAGGAGGTGCTAGGGTGCGAGTTTGGGCTTGACTGGGATCAGTTCCGGTTTTGTTCAAATTTTCAAATAAAGATTCGAGATGAAGCATGATGATTCGAGTTTAACGGTTCGTGGATTTGGACTCAGGGTGGTAGGGTGGTCCTAGGGTGTAAAGATGGCGGTCATTGGTGTCGTCGCTGCCGGCTTGCAGTGGGAGGTTTTCTTAGGGCGGCTGCTAGGGTTCCTCGTCTCTGAGAGAGATGAGGTTTGAGAGAGATGAGGAGGGGGGTTCTGAGGGGGGCGGGGTATGGTTTGGGAATATATAGTGTGGTTGGGATTTAATCCTGGCCGTTTGATCAGATGAGATCAATGTCAAGGATCATTTGCTTAATGCCTAACGGTGTCGTTTGGTTAAGTTGTGGGATTGGGTCGGTCCGGGGAAATGGGTCGGGGCTGGACCGGTTACAATCGCACAATTAATTCCACAATTAATTCCTACATACCTGCAACACGTATTTTTTGTATTTTTTTATTAATGTAACAAATAAACACACACAGAGAGAAAATGTTGACGCTAAGGAAGGACAAACGTGAAATCCACAAAAATCAATATTATTTTATTTTACAATTTTTGGGAGTAATTGTCGTGAGGGCAAAAATCACGTGCTCACACCATTATCCAGGAAGGTCCTGACTTCCACTCTATCTTGTGATCTAGACTGACCTTAAAACTATGTCCCATTATCCAGGAGGGTCCTAAAAACTCTTAATTGAAACCTACTGCAAACTTTAGAACGAACTTATATTCCTTTGTTGTACGTTTATGCTAAACTACGTTTCTCATGATTGTTTTGAAATTCAAACTAAATCCCATTTTTCAGGAGGGTCCTGACAACTCCTAACAATTACAAACCTAAATTATCTCTTCTAAAGGTATTACTCCAACTACATTTGTTATCAAAAGGTCTTAAACTGCTCCCCATTATCCAGGTGGGTCCTGACAACTTCTAATTAAAAGGTTGTTTTAACCTAAACTATATCTATTGCAAGTACGACTTCCACCACATCTTGTTATCTAGACTGACTTTAAACCCACGTCTCATTATCCAGGAGGGTCCTGAAAACTCCTATTACAACTTCCACTATATCTTGTTATTTAAGCTGACCCTAAAACTACGTCCCATTATCCAAGAGGTCCTGAAAACTCTTAATTGAAACCTATCTTAAACATGCAAACTTTGGAACGAACTTATATTCCTTTTTATGCCAAGTTATGTTTCTCATGATTGTTTTGACATTTAAACTAAGTTCCATTTTCCAGGAGGTTCCTGAGAGTTTCCAGTCATACCTGTTTGGGTCCTGCATTTCTTTACGGAGGATTTCTCCGAAACATCTGCCCATGTTTCAATCAAAGAAAATCTTGTCAGTTTTAAATATGGTGGTTGGTTTGTGTCCTTGAACTTTGATGACGATTGCTTTTTCACTTCCCATGATAACTGATTTCCACTTGAATGCCTTGCCTGTCTACTAACTATCCATTTTCCCCGCCATCCTTGTCACAGAAAATACCTCTTCTCTGTTCAAACCCGCATCCCTTACGGCCTGACATTTACCAATTCCTTGTTTTCATGAATATCAAAGCACTACAATTTCCATCCCACTCAAAGTGTATGTTGCTCTTTCTTGACGGACCCCACTACCTCTGATCTTGAAGTCTATTGTTCTTTCACTTTCCATGATAACTAACTCCCAATCGAGGACTTTATTTGTTTATTGGTTAACCACTTTCTTTGTTACCGTTGACATAGAGAATATCTCCGATCCATTCACCACCCCTTCTATCTTTGTTGCATTGTTCATGAATTGATATGTACTAAACCCTTGTATTCCAAATGAATCTTCAAAGCATGTCAATTGCCACCCCCTCAAGGTGTATATTGTTCTTTCTTGACCTAACCACTGGCCCCGGCTTTGCTCCTTCACTTGTCATGATAACTGATTTCATTTGAAGACCTCAATCGTTCCTTGACTGACCACTTCCTTTATCAAAATATGCCTTTCCTCCGTTCTAACCCCACACTTTATTTTTTGTATTGCTCCTGAATTAACACTTACCAACCTTTTTGTCTCCCATGAACCCAAAAGCATTTTAATTGTTACCAACTTCAGTGCACATGTTGCTCTTTTTTTATTTAAACCACCGGCCTTGCCCTTGAAGTCTATTGCTCCATCGCTAGCCGTGATAACTTTGATTTCTTTTTTGGGAGATCTTGATTGTCATTGGTGTCAATCCTATTACAGGAAATTCTTTTGATCTGTTCAACCTCGCTCTTCATCTGTTGTGTTGTTCATGAATTGATGTACACCAAGCCTTTGTATTTCACAAGGACTTCCAAAGCATGTTAATTGTTGTCAACCCCAGTCATGTTTGATGTTATTTCCTGACTTATGACAATTTGATGTGCTGGCCAGATCCCATTGTGTGAAATTGGAAAGTTTAGTGGCAAATTTTGAAGTCATTTCTCATTTGTATATCACCAGATAGACTCACGAAGAGGGAAAGACAAGGTGGGAAGAATAGAGTGAAGGAGAATGGAAATAGATGATTCCTAACAAGAAACCTACAGAGTAGAAAACCATCAGATATAGATACCGACTCTAGCGACCTTGACATGCACCTGCAGCCTACTCTTTTTAGCAAATCTGATGTTCAACTCTTGTTGCAATTTTCGTCGTGAAACTGATCTTCAATGCTCCATTTACCCGATCTGGTTCACAATCCTTAGTCGACTTGTGGTGCCCATAGGGTTTTAACCATCAAGCCTCTCTCATTTTGATTTTTCACTCAACTCATTGTTGCCTTACGGTGCCCGTGAAGGTTTTCACCAATAAGACTCTCATTTTGATTTCTCTCATCTTGGGGCACCCGTGGTGGTTCTCATCATCGTACTCTCTAATTCTTCATTTTCCTTTGTTTGAACTGGAGTATTTCCCCTGATGTGATTCACCTTTCCTCGCTTGACTTGGCATTTCTTGAAAGGTCTTTCTTTGGACCGTAATGTGGATTTTGGATGGGTTTAGAAAGAATGGTATAGAGGCTCAAAATAATTCAACGTGGATTAAAGAATTACAACTTTTTGAATCATATTTCTTGTAACAACCATAACTTCTGCCCCAGTTTCCTTCTTGGGGATTCTTAGATTTTTCTTCTGTTGTGACTGAACCTCAGTGAGGCTGCCTACGTACCCTTTCGGCATCAAGTCAAACGTAGTTCAGGCAATTACATTTGTTGTTGCGATATTTTCCTTCCTTCCACTCTTCTTTTTCATTTTCTTTTCTTTTATTTTCTCTTTTCTTTTCTTTTCTTCTTTTTCTTTTCTTTTTTTTTCTTCTCTTTCTTTTCATTTCTTCTTTTCTTTCTTTTTTCCTCTTTTTCTTTTCTTCTTTTTCTCTTTTCTTTTCTTTCTTTTCTTCTTTTCACTATTTTTCTCTTGTTGTTCCACTTACTTCCCCATTCAATCCTCGAGTTTTGTTGTTGATTCCGAAAGAGGGATATGAAAGAAAATCTAATAAGGCTCAAAGGGATAACAAAGGATAAAGTGTTTGGATAGCAGAACAAAATGTCTTCGTCATTTCAATCTTCAATACATACCAAGTACAAACTACACAGTTAAACACCTTTTGATTGATTCACATATTTGCCTTCTGTGTTTGCCGATTCCTAGTGCCATTGGACAACAATCTCGGTACCACGAATGGTCCCTTTAGAATTGGGGCATTCTTGCCTTTGGCTTTAAACCGATGAGGCATGATGCATTTCCACAGTATTTCTTTATGTTCTATTTTCCCCCAGTTTCACTTGATTCAGGCTTCAAAGTATTCCAATATGTTTTTATTTCTTTCGAGTACCCTTACATCTTCAATATTGTTTTATTGCTAAACTGACTTTTAAACAACCAGGCCGAGAATTACGTGTTCATGTCATGTCACTAAAATCAGCATGAAAAGAATTGTAAAATGATTAGAAATGAAGTGACTAGAAATATCAGGAAACAGAGAATTGTATTAGACTGATGGGTTGAAACAACAAAACGAACAGACTATACTAAAACAAGCTATTATTACTACACAAAGCAAAGTGGAAAGATAGAAGGGTTTGACTCCCAAGACAGTATCCGGATTACAACCCTAAAATAACCCGGACTTTCAGAAATGAGACCAAAATAAGCCACCAAAACTCCACTCTGGGTGATCGAGAGATGGAGAATCTTCCTAATTACCACGACCAGCATTTTAGCCACTGAGTTTCACATCAATATTGCCAAGACCATTATTGACTTTAATCAACACGTTCCTAAGATAAATCGCATGCTCCTTGCCATTGCCATTGACCACAATTACTCCTTCTTGAATCATTCTTTCTATTTCCCTTTTCAAAGATCAACAGTCTTCAATGTTATGCCCCTGGACATTAGAGTGGTACATGCATCGAACAGTAGGATCAAAGCTTTTCGCCTTTGGGTCTGGAGTATATCCAAAGAGTGGCTTACTCAGGCCAAAATATTTTAATTTTTTAAACAAGCTTGTGTAGGATTCACCGATGGGCGTGAAATTATCCCTTTGCCTTTGTTTTCCTCCATGCCTCAGGTTTCTAAGATTGTTGGATGCTTGAAAGTACTGTGAAGGTACACGAGAGTTTTGAGATACTGGTGCCTGCTTTTGGGAGTGACTTGGTGGTAGGACAAATAGCCGGATGTTATTTGGTAGATGGGGTGGCTTACGTGGAATTCGGGGACGTTCACGGGGTCGGTATTGTGGTTGAAAGCGTTTAGCAAGAATGACCATCGGACTCTGTCGTCGGCGAGGGCTATGACCCGATGGTTGGACAAAAGATCGGGTGTTGTTCGGGGATAGATTTGGAGTTGGTTTTGAGGTTGAACAGGTTTGGCAAGAATAATTACCGGACCTTGTTGTGGATGAGGCTTAGCAATATCTTTTCTGTCAATGGAAGGACCGTCCAGAGAAACCTGTTCATTCCACTTGAGCCAAAAATCCTTAAAGCTCTCCTTGGGTTTCTTTTCCGTCTGAGATAGGGAAGGGCAATTTGGGACGAGGTCTTTATTGAACTGAAAAAGTCGCACAAAATCTTGAGCCATGTCACCCAATGTAAGCCGTTTGCCAACATCATGACGATTATACCATTTTAAAGCTTCCCCAGTCAAGCTTTTACTGAAGTATGCCATCAAAAAATCATCTTTATCCCCGACACCTCTCATTTCATCATAATAGACCCTCAGGTGAGTTACCGGATCTCCAATCCCATTGTACAAGTTATATTTTGGCACTTTGAACCTCGCGGGCAGGTGAACGTCAGACGATTCTTTGTAAGCCATGTTACCATGGTCTCCCATTCCTTGTATGTTCTTTAAGGATTGTTCTTTCGTCTTTATGGCTATTTCATCTCGCCCTACTTTCCTTGTGACCTTTTCACTTTCAACATGAAGCTCATCCCGAGGGTTCTTCCAGTATTCATTGTTGGGGGTAGTGGATATGACAAGAAACATTGATGGTGGCGGGGGTGGTGCCTTCCCAGTCACCCAGGCTTGATACATATCTACCATGTGTAGTCTTAACATCCGCACCTCTTCACTCAACCCATTATCCCGTTCATTCACCTGTTGTCGGGTACCGGTACTAACCACATCAATTCTATTGTTGTTTGCCATTGCCTTTTGTTGTCAAGAAGAATTACCACTTTGGAAACCACAAACCAACCACCTTTCTGGAATGACAAAATGAAGTCACTATGTTAGCGTTAGGGATTTTAGCATATTGATTTTTCTTTCCTTTCTTTCTTGTATTTCAGCTATTTTCTTTTCTTTTTTCCTTTTTTTGTGGTTTTTCCTCTTTTTCCCTTTTTTTTCTTTTGGTTATGGTCGAATCCTACGTGGATTGCCTACGTATCATGACCCCGCATGAATCAGACCGAGCGTAGTTCTTGCAAATTAATGCAAAAATAAAGAGATAATTTTTTTGGGGAATTTTCAAACTTTCACTAATGATTATTGTGATTACACTACTATTAGACTATTTGTTTTTCTCATTTTCAAATCAAAAGATACAAACTCAAAACACAATACAGACTCGACTAATCTAGGAGTACATCGAAACTTCACATCCTGGGGTCCACGGGGCATCACTCGGCATCACCATGGGCCTGCGCAAGACTGAGAAGGCTTCAACGTCAACTGAGACTCTTTTAACAACAACTAGCCATGCAATGGCTTATTTTGACAAAGTGACTGTTTTTGCAAAATTTATTTCAAAGGATAAACACTTGATGGTCAAAATTTCTCATCCTGGGGCCCATGGGGCATCACTCAGCATCGCCACAGGCCAGCGCAAGACTGAGCAAGTTTTAATGTCAGTTGCGACTATTATTTACAAAATTGGCCATGTAATGGCTTATTTGACAAATGACTATTTTTGTACCTGTTGTTTAGATGATCCAAACTTGATTTTGCAGATACGGCCTTTCAACACTTCTGAAAAGGAGATTTTAAGGTTGTGCCTGCAAATTATTTAAAGTTGACTCAGAATGGCTGTTCTTGCAAAATGGCCTTCCGGCGTCCTTTTGAGGGACATTCGGCTTATTTTAAACAACAATAGCATCACCCGACTTATTTATAACAAAATCAAAATTTTGACATTTTTTGGCTATTTTTGCAAAAAAGGTGTGGTTGGACCCGTCAAGGGTTGCCTACGTATCTCACACGTGGTGAGAATCAAACCAGCGTAGTTCGGGCCGATTGGCCAAAATCAAAACTATTTTTGACCAACAATTTTTCAAATATTTTCTATTATTTTTTTTTTTCATTTTTCTTTCATTTTTTTCAAAAATCCGGCAGCATTTCGGTATTATTTAGGCATTAGTTTTTTCAAACAAATGATTACCCTCACTTAGTCCTAAAATTGCTATTTTTTACAATTTTTCACATCATTATATACAAGCAGGTCAACATGCGAAGCCGAGCAAATAAATGCAAGTAGCACGTAATATGCATCAGGATGGTCATTTTAATTCGGGTCACCTGTCCTAGACGGACCCAACCCCTGTGTTGAGTCCCCTAAGTCAAATGCACATGATGCAAACAAGCGTCCTACTAGGGATCCGGCATGAGTTTATTGTTCTTCTAGGTTTAAATCCTAGGTTTATTGATATAAACCTGGCTTACCCGAGCGGACAACTCGGGCCGAGGGGGAGGCAGCGTACCGGGGATACAGAAGCTCGCCCGGCTTTGCAACTGTCACGACCCCAGTTCACCCTCCATGAACATGTCGTGATGGCACCTAGTTCCAAAACCTAGAAACTCACAAATCACAAGCTAAAGGAATACATAAGAGGCTCTGACTCAAGAATATCTATACAAAAGGAGAAATATTGAAAGAACTATACTCTTTACCGAAAGCTGGAAAGGGACTCCTCGGTCTGCGGACGTAGCAGATATACCTTGAAGTCTCTACCGATACGCCTCCTTCCAAGGCTGACAGAACTGAACGGGAGTACCTGTATCTGCACAACAAAAATGTGCAGAAGAGTAGCATGAGCACACCATGGCGGTGCCCAGTAAGTATCAAGACTAACCTCGATGGAGTAGTGACGAGGAACAGTCATGACACCTACCGATCAGTAACAGTATAATCATAGGAACAATGGTAATGACATATGAATATGTAAAGAATGCGTAAACGACCAAAAATGTTATACTTCACAATAAGGGTAAATACAACAATTGTCAACAGGAATATAATAAACGATGATGCAAACAACAGTAAATTCAAAATCAAAATCCTAAGGTCAAACACAGCAGAGAAACGAAACAAGTAAATACTCTCTATCATACAATGATGCTCGCAAGGGCCTTATTCAACTCTTCCCACAATTTCACCGAGTCTCAGACATACCACAACTCGTATAATATCCAGCATCTGAAATCTAACAATTGGCATCTTGTGCCCCATCAATCTCATGATCATACTGACAACCAACTGTCTTACCGGGCCACTCTCTCAACTATAAGGAATAAAAGAGGGCGTACCCCCACCCTTAGGAAAGTCAGGAGGGATTCACCTCAAATGGTAGTGTTCAGCTACGTGTATGCTCGTGCAAGTGTTTCTAACACAAAAATTCTATCAACCAACAAACATGAAAAAAAGGAGGACGGACCGCACGTACGATGTTCCCTCACAACTCCCAACCGGTAACGTTCATACAGATAAAACAATCCACTATCACAATAAAAAACAAATAGGAATGCCTCAACATGCAGTCACCACTCTATACAATCAACCCCTGATATAGCCCACCTTATTTCGCCACGTGTGCAATAATAATATAATAAGCACCGCCTTATTTCGCCACACTTGCATAACAATGTCCCACCTTATTCTGCCACATGCGCAACCCACATATAAGCATATAACATATCCTGCCTTATTACGCCGCATGTGCAAAACATCAATAAAAACAATAGCACGGTAAAGACCTCGTGCGTCACAATATCAACACGCGCACGGTAGAAACCTCGTGCATCACAATATCAACAACCACACAGCAGAAACCTCGTGCATCACAATATCAACAACCGCACGGCAGAAACCTCGGGCATCACAATATCAACAACCGCACGGCAGAAACCTCGTGCATCACAGTATCAAGTACAACACAATAAATGACAATAGATATATACAGGAACAAGCAAGAGAAATCAACACAAGAATTTCCGTTCACCAGAAGACGGTACAACTAACCACCAAGGAATAATCGTAACAGGGAAATGCTAAGCGCAATAAGAACAACTCAACAAGGGAGAAAATACTACGCAGCAACAATTCCATAATACATAATTCAACAACGAAGGAGTTAATATAAGTCACGTAATTATCAAATAAGGAAAATATCAACTAAACATAGGATATCTAACTTCTTTTAAATTAGTCCCAAATTAATTACATGAGAGATAGGAATGATAATTTCAAATTTTAAGACAAGCAATTAGGAAGGATAACATGGCTAGATAAGGGTAATTGTCTTTAGTTAAACAAGTAAAGGCCAATTAGGCAACAAAAATAAACCAAAATGGTAAATATATTCCAAGTAAGTCATGTAGAAGTAAAACTAATAACATGTAACTCAATTGTATCAAAATTATCTTCTTACTCGGTGAATTTCACAAGTCCAAGAGCCTAAAAGGGACAATTTACCACAAATAAATCCGAGCACGCACTCGTCACCTCGCGTACACGGACTAAAATCAACAGAGAAGACTCAAATCCTAAGGGGAAGTCCCCCACACAAGGTTAGGCAAGATACTTACCTCAAATCCGGCTAAGATCAACTAGCAACCACGTTCTTGCCACGAGAACTCGACTCCAAATGGACCAAATCTATTCAATTAAATCACACATTGTACATAATATCTCAAGAACTGATTCTACAATTAAATTCAAAGCTAAAGCGCTAAATTAGGTAAAATGACCAAAATACCCCTCAGGCCAACGTCTCGGAACCGAAAAATTTTCACACTTTCAGAAACCTCCCACTCTCACGAGTCTAACCATGCCAAAATTACAAAATTCCCATATCATTTCGACCTTCAAATTAATGATTCTACCCAAGAGGGTTTTCTACCTATTTTCAATAAAATTCTCAGATTAAACACCAAAACTTGTAATAGATTCGAGTTATATAACCAAAATTGAGTTAAGGACACTTACCCCGTTGTTATCCAAGAAAATCTATCCAAAAAAAACGCCCAAACCGAGCTCCAAATCGTTAAAAATGGGAAATGGGAATGAAGTCCCATTTCCATAACTTAAACATTCTGTCCAGGCCATTTTCCGCTTCTGCGGTCCAGGGGCCGCTTCTGCGGTCCCGTTTTTGCGGTATAACTTAAAAATGCCTGGGTCCGCTTTTGCGTACTAAAAACTGCACCTGCGGTTCCGCTTACGCGGAAAAAGGGCCGCTTCTGCGGTTCTCCTAATGTGGCGCCAAACCGCTTATGCGGTCTACCGGTCGCAGAAGCGATTCCGCTTCTGCGGAATAGGTATCCGCTTTTGCGGTTCCTGACCAACATGCCACTTCCGCTTCTGCGGCTTCCTAGCAGCTTAAGCGGCTCCGCTTCTGCGGCTCCAAAATCGAAGAAGCGAAAATACCAGAAGCAGCAGGCCAAAATCTTCATAAGTCCAAAAATTCCCCGTTTAGCTACCCGAAAACATCCTGAGACCCCCGGGACCTCAACCAAAAGCACCAATACCACCTAATACCTTATTCGAACTTGTACCAATACTTAAATCACCCAAAACAANAATGATCTGAAATTTTGCGCACACATCCCAAATGACATGACGAAGCTACAGAAACTTCTGGAATTCAAATCCGAACCTCGGATCAAAAACTCACTATCGGACCGGAAACTTCAAAAATTCAAACTTCGGCGTTTCAAGCCTAAAAGAGCTACGAACCTCCAAATAACATTCCGAACACGCTCCCAACCCCGAAAACACCTAACGGAGCTAACGGAACAATCAGATTTCGATTCCGAGGTCGCCTTCACATCGTTCCGAATACGGACCATTTTTCAACTCTTAAGCTCTCATTCAAGGACTAAGTGTCCCAAAACACTCCGAATCCTAGAACCGAACGTCCCGGCAAACCAAAATAGCAGAAATGAACTTAGGGAAAGCAGTTAATGGGGGATCGGGGTGTAAATTCCAAAAATGACCGGCCGAGTCGTTACAGCAACTTATCCAAACCTCGTTCCAAATTGGAAAAAGACTATAACAGAAAAGAAGCTACACGAAGTGCACCCTTTCCCATGATATAGAAGACTCAGAAAGAGGGAGGGATTCGCGACAATTTATATACAATTCAACAAACATTAAAGCGGTAAAAACATTTAGCACATAAGGCATGGAACATATATCAAAACCAAATAAAGCCAAATACAACAATTTAACTGAGCTCGAATTCTTGAACCCTGAACCGAAGTTCTGGGTTCTTTTTCCCCAGCAGAGTCGCCAGAGCTGTCACACCTCCATTTTCCAATATAGGCTTTACTACACCCCG
The DNA here is from genome assembly GCA_026770625.1 of Nicotiana glauca. Lineage (NCBI taxonomy): Eukaryota > Viridiplantae > Streptophyta > Magnoliopsida > Solanales > Solanaceae > Nicotiana > Nicotiana glauca. The sequence continues at coordinate 175,379 of MU707719.1, forward strand.
TAAAGGGTATAAAAAAAAGAGTTTTTCCACTTAAAGGACAATCCAAACGGGATTCGTTTTATTTAAGATTCAGAATCACCACTTGGGATATTTATGGTGTCCTAAGTCAGCGGTTTGAATCCCGAATCGAGGAAAGGGTTTGACTCTATTTAACAGTCGCGAACCAGAAATCTGGGTAAGGAATTCTGTTAACCCGGGAGAAGGTGTTAGGCATTCCCGAGTTCCGTGGTTCTAGCACGGTCGCTCAACTGCTATATTTGGCTAAAATTGATTTTAATACATGTCAACCTACAGTGCGATTTTAAAGTTATTTACCGCTTTTTGTCAATTATTACTTATTTAAGAAAGTGAACGTCATTTAAGAACATGTTTTCGGATCACGTCACATGAAATGCACCCGGATCCTTGACATATTCTTATTCAATATTTTCAGATTAAGATTTGGGTCACATGAAATGCACACCCGTATTTATGAAGGTACATTTAATTAAAGTGCGCATAAAGCGACTAGCTTATTGTTATCTTTTGGGAAGGCCGTGAAATTAGCTAAACGGCCCGTCCCGAATACTAAGTATTTTTGAATTAAGTGATTAATGAGGGCCCCGCAACTATGTATTTGATTTGGCGAGGCTCGTCTTATTTTTATTATTAAAGGCCAACTTAAAGTGACTAAATTTTCTATTTATATATTGTCTCTAAAAAAAATCCTAATCGATTAATATTAGAGCTTGGGTTTCAAGTTCAAGTCCGGATTCAAACAAAAGGATAAAACCTTTTAACTTGAACCCACTATCTAACTCAAGACCCAATTTCATATTTATGGATTAATTTTCCATAATCTTGATTATTTAAAACTATTATTAAAATCCTAATTATTAAAATTTTGCCTTTGGAATTTGCCTCTAAGATAATACAAATGAAAGCCATTGGCTTTGGGCCTAAAATGGGCAGGGCCATGACTTGGGCTTTGTATCATCATTATTGAGGTCCCTATCAGATGGGCCAGTAAACGAGCCAAATCAAAGCAATGAGAACTATCGTAGTGATTAAACTTGTACATTTGATCCAACGAGCAAATGCCCTAATCCTATTATCAATTTACTTTTAAAATCAGAGGTCTAATCTAGCGTGACAAAATATTATGAGCATTTAACTGTCAGTTTAATGACTGGGTTAAAGCCAACACATTTAAACAATAATTAACATGTTGGAAAATGGTTTATCTAATCTCATAAATCACCAACAAACATATAGAGATTCAACTAGTTTACCAACAACTCATGCAGGCAGTATTTCATTCAGCCAAGTGATTTTAAGCATATGATCTATTATGTGCCACAAATTTAAACGATAAAACAATTTCAAATGTCGCTGACAACCACTAATCACTGGGACTTAACCGATTTATGATTTCAGCCCAAACCTTTGCCTTTAAATCTGATTTCGAATGACAACTTGAATTCAACGATTCAAACAAGTTAAACTAATACTACTGAGTATAAATCTCTACAATCAGAAGAAGTAATCAAATCATTCTATAGCTGAGACAGTCCTCGATTACAGTCCATAGTTCAAAATCCATTAAGCTATATACACAAGCAAACTCCTACTTCTATCTATTTATACAGTATTCAAATAAGAGTGCATCAGGAAGTAGATAATGCAAAAAAATTGCTCTATTTCATTTTGGTTCCAACAATTACATTGAAGTTATATTGAGAAGTGTACCTGTAATGAAGAAAAAAATGGAGATCAGATGTAATAACTGTCAGCAAACAATAGCACACCAGCAGAAACACAGCAACAGCACAGGAATGATTTTTTGAATCAGATTTTCCTTCAACCAATGACCAGAATCACAGCAACAGCATTCGATTTGACCAAAAATGTCTTAATTTGAGTTTAAACCCTTCAAAATTAAGGCTAACAGATCTATGAATTTCAGTTAATCAAAACTGGATTAAAACTGTGAAACTAAACAGCTGAAAACTACAGTTTATCTAAAATTCTTAATGGAACAGTATTTATTTTTTGGTTTTTTTTAACTGATTTTTCTATTGTTTTTGGATTTTGGAAGACTTAAATTTCAAATTGAGATCTAAATTTGAAATAGGAGCTTTTGGAGGGAATTTTTTAGGTTCTAAAACTTGTGTGCTAAGGCATGGGAATGCCCTTTTATAGGTAAAGATGAGGGCAGCCCCTTAATTTCTGTTTTTATTTTCAGTCCTTAGTTTATTTCAAATTATTCCCTTATTTTGTAACTTGTTTTATGAGTTAGTATAAACCCTTACACTAAAGCCCTTTTGTGGAAAGTCCTAGAAGATTCTAGTTGTATCGATCATGTTCTTATCCCTTTGAAATACCCATTCTACCCTCACTTGCATTCTAAAATTACCATTTTGGCAAAACATGCCAATTTCAATCCCTAAAATACCCACAAACCTCTCCTAGAATTACCAACCTATTTTATCTAACCACTCTTATCCTGAACCTATTTTATTAAAGCTAGGCAGTAATCTAAAGAACATTTTAATTAAAAAATTCTCAATTAAGCTAATTAATCCTATCTAACATCAATTATTGGAATTCAAACAATATCAATTAAAACCAGAATAAGGTAAATTTGAAGGCCAAATTAACAACGAAATTAAAGCTATCTAATCATAAATAATCTATAAGAATTCGACATAATGAAATTCGGCCAGAATCAAAACCAATCACCCAAACAAAAGCCAAATGGAAACCCTAAGGCCCTAATTTAAAGCTAAAATAGATTTTGAGTTTACTGATTAAAGCTAAAACAAACATATTAAAAGAGAAATAAAAAATCAGAAAAGAAAGGAACAAAAAGCTTACTGACTAACACTCAAAGCAAAAATAATCAAAACTTAAACGGTTTCCACAAATAAACCTAAGCCTATACTATTAAACGATTGCACATGACGTCTTGGAACAAAGAAAACTAATAAAGAGTAACAAAATAATGAAATCAGAAGAAAGAATAAAGGAAAACAACAAAATAATACAAACAGAATCGAAAGAGGATGGGGAATACCTAGTTGACCAGACTTGAACTAACAAATCAAATAGACGATGGAATCTTGACCAGTTGGCGGAGGAGATGATTATTTAACGTCCTCCAATGGGATTCCATGGAAGATGAAGACATATTTGTAACGGGGGCATCAAAATGGTACGGGGGTGTGAGGTTGGTGGCGTTCTATGGTGGCGCCGCCACCGGAGAACCCAAAGGCGGCGCTAGGGTTCCGAAGATTTGAAAAGTTCTGACTGGATTCGGGGAAAGAGGGTTGATGATTTTAATAAAGGAGGAGAAGAGGAACATTTTGGTGTGGGTTTGGTCGGAAACGGAAGCTCGCCGCCACTGTGAGCGAATTCAGGCAGGCGGTGACCGGTGGTCTGTGGCGGTGATTTACAGGAGAGTCTTGTACGAGGACGGGGTTCGTGTTTTTAGGGTTATTAAACTTTAGACATTTTATTAAAGATTGAAGATTAATTATGGGCCGTATAATCTGGAGAAATCAATGGCTCAGAATCAAGGGCGCAAAACGACGTCGTTTAGTCCTTCATGGGATCGGGCCGGGTGGGGATGATCATTTGGGCCTGGGCGTGGGTGACTTTGCTTTGGGCTGAAACATTTTGGCCCAAAATTTACTTACTTGTTTTCTCTCTTTGATTTTTGTTTTCTCTTTATTTCTTTTCCTTTTGCATTCATTTCCATTTTTTGTATTTTGTATTTTTTCTTATTTTGTAAAAATTAAAACAAAACCTAATTAAACTATTTAACTTCTAAAATTATTTAATATCAATATTTAAAGATGAATGCAACATTTATCAATTAAAATTTCCTAAGAACTATTTTGTGATTTTCTTTAAATTGTTCTAAAAATGAATTAATACCTACTTAATACTAAAATGTGAGATTAAATTCCTAATGCAAATGCGCATTTTTGGTATTTTTAATATGAATTATCATGCACAAATAACATGCAAACAATTAACACAAAATTCACGAAAATTGTAAAATAAGGAAAAATCTTTTGTTTGAATTTTATGGGAATAACTCATATATAGGGAAAAAATCACGTGCTCACATGTAGCAACTACAAGGTGCTGGAGAAGGGGACTGAAGGAAACCCCTCGCACCAGAATGACCAGTCGACGCACTCGGTGCAGAAAAACCCTGAGCTGAAAGGCATAAGATGAGCTCTGAGCTGGGAGGGCACTAAGTGAAGGCTGCCCCTGCTGGAACCCCTGATGACCATGGCCTGAAGATGCCCCACTATACTCTGGACGGGCCGACTGAGGAGGCCTGAAGGAACGGCCTCTACCACGCTGGAACTAGCCCCTAGATGGAGCACCACTAAAGCTACCTGAACCCCGAGGCCTCTTGGCCTCCCTCTCCTCACGCTCCCTGCGGCTAAATGTCTCAATATCACGAGCAATGTCAACTACCTCCTCGAACGAGGCACCCAATACTCTCTCTCTCTAGTCATCAGAATACGGAGTGAATAGTTGCGCCATCCACGAACCTCCTAATCCTCTCTCGATCCGTCGGGATCATCCAAGTAGCATGACGGGCCAACTGCGAAAATCTCATCTTGTACTGGGTCATAGACATGTCCCCATGGGTCAACCACTCAAACTATCGACGCAACTCCTCTCTGCGGGATTGCGGTACATACTTCTCCAAGAAGAGAGTTGAGAATTACTGCCATGTAAGGGGCGTTGCACCAACAGGCCTACGCCTCTCAAAATCCTCCCACCTGATAAATGCAGTCCCTGAGAATCGGAAGGTAGTAAAAGCAACACCACTTGACTTCAAAATCCCTGTGGTGCGTAGCATACGCTGACACTTGTAAAGAAAACCCAGGGCATCCTCGCCCTCAGCACCACTAAATGTCGGAGGCTAGAGCCTAACGAATCTCTCGAGATGACGCTTGTGAGCACGTGATTTTTGCCCTCACGACAATTACTCCCAAAAATTGTAAAATAAAATAGTCTTGATTTTGTGGATTTCACGTTTGTCCTTCCATTAGCATCAGCATTTGGTCTGTGTGTGTGTTTATTTGTTACATTAATCAAAAATACAAAAAATACGTGTTGCAGGTATGTTGGAATTAATTGTGCGATCGTAAAAATTTTATTAATCATAAAATGGTTAAAAAAGAAAATTACAAAAATGCACAGTTTTGTTCTTTGCCATTAGGATTTTATTTAAATGTGTAATTTGTGTTAATGGTTTGAGTGCTAATTAATAGGCGTGAAATTTTATTCCTCTTAATTTGTTTAAGGTGCCTTTAACTAGAGTGTGGCTAGTTAAGAAATGAGACAAGGGGCTAAAATTGCAAAGAGTCCAGCCCAAATTAGGTGCCAGCCCAATCCGTCTCACCCAAAGCCATCAGGGACGCACCAAACGACGCCGTATTGGCGTCTATATGCAGGCCGTTGATCAAATCCAATAGACGGCCCATATCAGGTGTCCTTTTAATCCAAACGGCATCGTTTTGATATGCCTGATCTAGACCGTCCGTCCTATCCAATCCAACGGTCTAGGTCACCCCGTCTCTACCCGGTCCAGCCCCGACCCATTTCCCCGGACTGACCCAATCCCACAACTTAACCAAACGACACCGTTAGGCATTAAGCAAATGATCCTGGACGTTGATCTCATCTGATCAAACGGCCAGGATTAAATCCCAACCACACTATATATTCCCAAACCATACCCCGCCCCCCTCAGAACCCCCCCTCCTCATCTCTCTCAAACCTCGTCTCTCTCAGAGACGAGGAACCCTAGCAGCCGCCCTAAAAAACCTCCCACTGCAAGCCGGCGGCGACGACGCCAATGACCGCCATCTTTACACCCTAGGACCACCCTACCACCCTGAGTCCAAATCCACGAACCGTTAAACTCGAATCATCATGCTTCGTCTCGAATCTTCATTTGAAGATTCGAACAAAACCGGAACTGATCCCAGTCAAGCCCAAACTCGCACCCTAGCAGCTCCTGACCTCCCTCATACTCAAACGGCCCTTGGTTCGGTTCGAATCTAACCAGAAGACTCCGAGCCTTAAAAGGTCGTATGAACCCTAGAAATCAGAATTCGACAAGAGTTTGAGGTCTAATGAACCTTAATCCAGGTGTTCTCAACTGAGAACACCCTGATTAAGGTCCATTTGGTTATAGCTGAATTGAATTTAGCTACAATTTAGATAGAGATTTCAGAGTAATGGGAAGTCAGAGAATAATGTTCAAAATGGTACACTGCACTTGAAAAATAGGTTAGTGGAACCTGCTGAACAGCAGGTGTTCCACCAGTTGATGCCCTCAGGGATTATTTAATAGCTAAAACCATACCAAACATGACTACTCTGCACTTCAGCAGTATTTAAAATAATAGAAACCCATACTTAGACAAGTTTAAGTGGAAAGGCAGGGGAATAATATGGGGGCTGGTCAATTAAAACATTTTAAATAGGCCGAGGCTGTTAGTTGGCTATATAAAGAGAAGAGGGATTTTTGGAAGAGGGGGATGAGATACACTCTAAGAGATACAGCTTTAAGACCAGCCTTGAGGAGTTTTAACGATCAGTTTTATTTTCTTTTAAGCCATCAGTTCTTAAGAGTTCTTCTGGTCATCATCTGTGGAAGTTTTTTTTTTTTTGAAAGAATTAGCTAGGAGATTTATAAGTCAATCTTCGAGCGATCCTGCCCCCCGATAATACTAGTCCATTGCTTAAAGTTAGAAGCAATTCGAAGCTTTGCATTGTGGCTATTTCCACACTTGAGTGTTTTAAGTTAACTGAAGGTTCTGTTGGTTCGTTTGGTTTGGTCTTTGTTGTCTAAATCTTCTGGAAACTACTGTTTGGTCCATTCTCAAGTTCTCTGTGGGTTGATTTCTGTCCTGAGATTTCAATTTGTTCCCTGGGTTGTACACTACTGTTTTCCTAGTGGTTTTAGCTTGTTTACTGGTTTCTGTTGGGTAAACTGCTGAGTGTTGTTGGGTTATTTGTTGCTGTCTACTGGTTTGTTGCTGGGGTTTTGCTGTTGATTACTGAGTTTGGTTGGTAATTGCTGTTGGTTTCTGTGTTGTATTGTTGAATCAAACCACTGTTGTAGCTGACCTCTATTATTTCCTCTCGTTGCTAGCCAATTTCCAGGTACACATACTCGGAAACTGATATGATGTAATTCTTCAAGTGAAACGGAACTGCAGACCAATTGAAATTTCATCACTATATTAGTCATTTGCATCATATTTAGCTGTAGGATGTGTTGTATAGTTTAATTATGTTGGTTATCATGTAGCAAGATCAACTAGATTGCTTAAATTCTAACTTGTAAGGGATTGTACTAAGGTGATATACCGCCGGGCAGAATGTGCTCATTAGAACTATTAAGTGCATGTCCATGCTTTTTGTTGTTTTAGAAATATGTAAGAGTTTAATTGTGTAACAAGTATAACGATTCCATGCTAGATTCGATTAGAATAGTCTCTGTTAGAGTAAGAGGTGCTTTTGTGACTCATTGAACTACAAATCGGTAGGGTAGTGCGACATTGCTATTTATAAGTAATAACAGTGATATGAGATTGCCTGTAGTTCCGAACTCAGTTTTAGATAATTCAATCTTGTCCAGCCTCCATGTTTGTTTTCAATTTCAACTCTCGTATATACGAATCAGTACTTCAATAAATTAGTAATAGTTCAGGTTTATGTATAATCATTTGTTGCTATTGGCAAAGCTATCACTTAGGAGTGTATTTGTGTGAGTATTAATTTTGCTGTTAGCTGTTTCATGCTTAAAGTACCCCCATATAGAATAGTTTGATGATTCACGTATGTTTTCTTAATCAACATCGACAAGAAGAGATGTCGCAATCAGTAAACGCAAATTACATCTCACCTAAAATTAGCAGATTTAATAGCTTATGTTAAAATACGGCTCAGAACTGAAATAGGTAGTCTCGCTCATTTTTTTGGATTTTTAAACTACATGACGAAACTTTCCTTCCCTTTTGAATAACTGACCAAATTGTAGCCATTTGTAAGTTGACCTTTTAATAAATAACGAGATGAGCCTCGCCGGTCAAATACAATTGTGGGGCCCTCAATAATTGTTTAAATAACAATACTTAGATTTCGGGATGAGTTGTTTAAGTGAATTGCACGGCCTTCCCCAAAAAATAATAACGCGTTAGACTCTTTAGGCGCGCCTTTAATAATTTACTTCCCTAAACACGGGTGCACATTTATGTGACCCAAATCCAAGTCTCAACGGAGTTGAAATGTGTCGATAATCACGGGTACATTGATTGTGACGTGGTTCGAGATGCATTTTCACGACGTTGCAATTCTCTTTAAAAATAATAAATAATAAAAAAGGTTATTAGCCTTTTAAAATGAGACGAGCCTCGTCAAATAATACGTAAATTGCGGGGCCCTCAATAGATGGTTATTTTAAATGCTTAGATTTTGGGACAGGCCGTTTAGCTAATTTTACGGCCTTCTAAAAAAAACGATACGCTAGTCGCTTTAGGCGCGCCTTTAATAATTTATTTTCTTAAACTCAGGTGCACATTTATGTGACCAAAATCCAAATCTCAACGAAGTCGAAATGTGTTAAAGGCCATAGGCGCACTGGTACGGTGCGGTCCGAAATACATTTTCACGGCGTTGCAATTCTTTGTTAAAATAATATAATAATAATATTAAAAGCAGTTGAAAGTTAAAATTGCACATAAGTTAAAGCATGTTAAAATTAGATAATTTAGCCAAGTATAACAGTTGAGCGACCGTGCTAGAACCACGGAACTCGGGAATGCCTAACACCTTCTCCCGGGTTAACAGAATTCCTTATCTAGATTTTTGGTTCACGGACCGTTAAATAGAGTCAAACCTTTCCTCGATTCGGGATTCAACCGGTGACTTGGGACACCATAAATCTCCCAAGTGGCGACTCTGAATCTTAATAATAAATCCCGTTTCGATTGTCCTTTAATTGGAAAAACTCCTTCTACCACTCCTTTCGCGGGGTGCGATAGCGTCAAAAGGAGGTGTGACAACGCTGCTCATGGTCGGGCATAGCTGGAACCACATAGTCATGAATTGGGGCAACCGGCTGAGCTGGAGCTACTCCCGGTGTCTGCAATCCCTGCACAACCTGCTCAGGTGTGCGAGCAGTGGGGGTCTGATTGGTTCCCCCGGCCTGCGAAGTAGCTGCTATAGTAGTGGCTAAAACTGCCTGAGCCAGGCCAGTGCAAACTAATAATATCTGAGCCAAGGCCTCCTTGAAACCCGAAATCACAATGGGCACTGTCGGTGCCTGAACAGGTGCTGCTGGAGCATCCACAGTTGGAGTCTGGTCCTGAGCTGGGGCAACTGGTGGATCAGCAGGTGTTGACTCGCTGCTCTGCCTCGACCATGACCACGACCACGACCGTGTCCACGGCCTCTAGTGGCCTCAGTAGGTGGTATTGGTGGTCGTCCTCCACGTTCGGTAGCGCGAGTCCTCGCCATCTGCAAGAGAATAGAATACAAAAGTTTAGTTCTCGGATCAACAAAGTCGCACGACAAGAATTTCAAAAATATGAAGTTTTTCCTAACGATTCTGCAGCCTCTCAAGGATAAATACAAACGTCTCCATACCGATCCATGAGACTCTACTAAACCGGCTCATGATTCGCGAGACCAAGTAACCTAGGCTTTGATACCAACTTGTCACGACCCCAACCCCGGTCATGATGGTGCCCAACACACTGCTACGCAAGCCCGACCTTTCAACAACATTTCACAACTTAAAGAAATCATACATGCAAAGCACAAGGAATAATTACTAAACCATTTTATCAAAAATCTAGAAATAACGATGGAATATGCAGAAGTTTAACAAAATACTGCAACATAGCCCCAAATAGGATCCGGTGTCACGAATATGAGCCTCTAATACAGAATGTCAACCTATTACAAGTCTGTTTAAGAAATGCAGAAATTAAGATAGGGATAAAAGGGGGAGATCAAGGCTGAGAACGCCATGTAGCTACCTCGATACTCCCGAATGCTACTGCGTTGCTAAACAAATCCTCACTCAACCTGTGGGGTACCTGAATCTGCATGCAAGGTGCAGGGAGTAATGTGAGTACTCCGACCCAGTGAGTAATAAACATAAATAAAGGCTTAGAGTAAGAAATCATGGAATAAAATAGAATGAGCTATAACTCGCAGTCTAGAACACTTAATCATGAAACAACACACCGATGAAATAAGGTACAAAAATACTATGACAATTAAATCAGATAAATATCAAATGCATGAATGTAATGCAACATATAAGGTGATACACTCTAGTACCCGTTGCGGTGTTCAGCCCGATCCATTTAACATCAACGGTGCTCACTGGGGGTGTGTACAGACTCCGGAGGGGCTCCTACAGCCCAAGCGCAAATAATCAATCCATCTTGTGGCACCAACCAGGCTCTCGGCCTCAATAGTAATAAAATACCGTTGCGGCGCGCAGCCCGATCCATGCTCAGCCCAGAAATTCACATAAGCCTCTCGGGCAATATTAAAATAATAAGTTCTCAGCTCAGAATGTCAATAAAACAGTGTTCATGTTTTCAAATCATAGAAAAAATGGCTGAGTATTGCAAAACAGTATTTAACTTAGGACTGAAATCAATTAACAAGTCAAATAATGTGAAAACAATGATAGTAATCCCTGAAGGATTCAAATAATAGGCACAAAACCCAAATATGACAATTTAATCCAAGTAGGATGATTTTCAAACAAGTCTCAATCGAAAACACTATATAAACATCACTCGGGACGGATCACGTCACAATCCCCAACCACAAACGGCCCCGTAATCGTCATAGAGCGCGTGTCTCACCTCAATATAGCGTCACAATGTGAAATTTCGATGTTTCAAACCCTCAGGACATTTACATCTATTACTCACCTCAAGCCGGCCAAAAGTCTAGCTCGCTATGCCTTTTCCCCTCGAATCGACCTCTTCGTGCGTCGAATATGATCAAAAGCACAAGGAATATGTTACAATAGGCCAAGGGAACATAACCCAATCGAAAATACTCGAAAAATGTCGAAAGTCACGAAATTGACAAAACCCGAGCCCCGGTCCCACTTCTCGAAAAATTAGAAAATTCACATCAACGGATTCATCATCTCGCCACGAGTCTATACATATCAAATTAACCAAAATCCGAGCTCAAATGCTCCCTCAAATTCCAAAGTTTCCATTTCAAAAGTCAAGGCCTAGTTCTTCCATTATTAATCAAATTTCCATGAATTTAAGGGTTGATTCTTCAATAAAATGATGAATTTAGGCCATAGAACTCACCTCCAATCGATTCCTAATCAAAACCCTCTTTAATCTTCGTCAAAAAGCTTCCAAGGTTGCTCAACAATGGTGAAAATAAGACCTAGCTCGCGAAGGAAATATTATAAATCTGCCCAGCACTTTTCGCTTCTGCGGTCCCTTAACCGCTTATGCGGGACCGCTTCCGCGATTTCCCATCCGCTTCTACCGAAATTCAAGTGAGGCCCACGACTGCTTCTGCGGTCATCAAGTCGTTTTTGTGACTCCTCTCCTGCAGGTTTCCTCCCACTTTTGCGGGAATTCCAATCTCGAACCCAACCGATTTTGTGGTCTCAACATCGCATAAGCAATACCGCTTCTGCGGATTCACTATCGCTTCTGTGGAACCAGCGTCCAGGTCTCTTCACCGCTTCTGCGTTCATTCTATAGCTTAAGCGTGCCCGCTTCTATGGTCCCAGACTCGCAGAAGCAGAAATACCAGTTGCAGTAGGCTTCAGCAACATGCAAATTCCAAAACTCTCCGTTTAACCATCCGAACTCACCCCGAGGCCCCCGGGTCCTCAACCAAAAACACCAACACATCCCAAAACATCATTCAAACTTGTTCAAATCATCAAAACACGTCAAAAAACGCTAAAACCATCAAATCACATCGGATTCAAGCCTAAGTTTCTCAAAAACTTCTGAAATACGTATTTGATCAAAAACCCGACCAAAACACCTCTGAATGACCTGAAATTTTTTGAAACACATCCAAAATCACCTAACGAAGCTACAACAACTCTCGGAATTCCATTCCGACCCTCGGATCAAAATCTCACCTATCAACCGGAATTCGCCAAAATACTAACTTCGCCAATTCAAGCCTAATTCTACACCGGACCTCCAAAATCGCTTCCGATCATACCCCTAAGTCACAAATCATCCCCCGAAGCTAACCAAATCACCGGAAATCACATCTGAGCCCTCTAATTCAATAGTCAATATCCAGTTGACGTTTCCAAAACAAATCTTCCTTAAAGAGACTAAGTATCTCATTTCCATCTAAAACCAATCCAATTCGACTCGATCACCTCAAATATCGACAATGAAGCATAGAGAGACATAGAATGGGGGAAACGGGATAGTGACTCATCTGACGACGGGCCGGGTCATCACAAACCTCCTATATCACAACCCTAGTAATTTGCGGAAGGAAGAAAGAAAGCGTGGAATGGAGTTATGTATCACTTATATTTTAATCCTAGCTAGTAGGTGTAGTTATATTGGAGAAAAACTATTAATAATAAGTTACTAAAACTATTTAACTAGTGGGCCTTTAAAGTACTAGTCTTAGGATATCCACGATTGCGCGGGTGTATTTCATATTAATGATATAAAAATCTGACACTCGCATAAATATAATAAAGAGTTATGGTTAATAGTTCAAATAATATATGATTTATATTAGTTCAAATAATATATGATTTATATCAGACAACATTTTAATAAATTTTAAAGTCCTAAGTATTAGTGCTTTCTACGTACTTCAAATAAAGAAAGATTTAATAAGCAAATTTTTTATATATATTCTACACTAATTTTCAACCTCTTCTACTGACTAGCCTTTTCCCTAAATATTAGAAAAAGTATAGTTATAGTTGTATCATAATTAATGTGAATCATTTATTCATTTATTTTTAAATTCTTTTTCATAGTTTAAATAAGAAAAGATGTAATAGATATGATAGAAAGGGAGAACGACATTTCGCTAAGGGCATTCGTGTTTCTAAGATGGTATGGATAAATTAATATATAATGGGTGAACCCACCCTTATATTCAATATTTCCTACTCACACATAATGGTAATGCTTATCTAATATGAGAAACTTATTCTCATTTCCTCTCTACAATTATTCATGCAGGAAAGTAGACTTTACGACCTAGGTGTTGGACTTTAAGCCATTGGGCATTAAAGTAGAAGAAGTGTGAATTGGAAATGGAGGGAAATAAAATGGAGGGACAATGAAAATTTGAAGAAGTGAACTTTTGTCTTGCACTTTGTCCCTCATTGGTGAGGGACAATCACATTTGTGTGCTTATATATATATTCACTTCTTAAAGCTCTTAAAAGGAGTTGAAGAGAATGAACCATCGCGCCGTCGTCGTTGCTCGCTCGGCTCGGCTTCGGCTTTGGATTTGGATTTGGATTTGTCAAATGCTCGATCGATAAGATTATTTTTGGACAAAATTTATTTAATTATTTAATAATTAATTAAATGTCAAATCACTGCTAAAAATACGTTCTGAGGGCCTCGCTGGCCGCGGTTCTGCCACGACCGCGGTAGAACTGTGGCAGGCAGATTCCAAGAGCCCCTCTGGCTGCGGTTCTGCCGCGATCGCGGTAGAACCGCGGCAGGCAGCATATTTTCAGAAAAGGCACATTTTCCAGATACCTATTCTGATATTTGCCTATAAATTCTGAGGCAAGGCTGCATTTTCTAGACACGAAAAACACTCCAGAACTTCTTTCTTTCTGAATATACTGCATCCTAATTCGCAGTCTCTCTCTCTCTCAAATTCGTAAGTGTGATTTTGCTCCATTCTTTGAGTTCGCTGGTATCCTGCAGTTTGTATTGCTACTGTAGTAGTAAGGTTTATTCCGTTTTATCTTGGGAGGATTTAGTCCATTACCTTGGCAACGTGTGAGGGGGTTAAAATTCCTTAAGGACACACAAGAAACTTGTGGACTCGAAATATTTCTGATTTTCTACTATTTTCAGATTTCTATAATTCTTCTAACAGTTTTTTCCTGATTTTTTGGTTTAACACAGTAACACTAACAAGCTTAAGGAATTTTATATTACTAGCATTTCTGTGTTGATTATATATTAAATTGTTTTCTATATACTTTGTTGGAGACTAAAGCCTTTTTGCTTTCTACTCAAATAATTGTTTCTGTCCGGTTTAAAGTACATAAAAACTTTGCCAGAATAATAAACGTACGGGTTTGAATTATATAAAAACTTCACCATTGTTACGTGTTGTATGTTTGGTTTGGTATTCAGTTTGAAGATATCAAAACTTCAATGATTTAACAAAGTTCTGTATTGTTTTCGACTTTACAAAAATATGACGAATGAAAACCAAACTAATGGAAGTGTTGCGGAAATGGGTGCTACTATGACGAGTGTTGCTGCCTCGTCAAGCCGTTCTACTCCTGCTCATGCTATGGTACTGGCAGAAAAACTCAAAAAGTTTTCCGGTATTGACTTCAAACGCTAGCAAATGAAGATTCTCTTCTATCTTACTACGTTGAGTTTCCAACGTTTCATCAAGGAGGATCCTCCGATCTTGGCAGAAAATAATCCAGATGATGAACGACTTGTTGTAACTAAAGCATGGAAACATTCTGATTTCTTGTGCAGAAACTACATTTTGAGTTGTTTGGAAGATGGCTTGTACAATGTCTATAGTGTCATGGAAACTTCAAAAGCCTTATGGAATGCGCTTGAGAAGAAGTACAAGACTGAGGATGCCGGACTTAAGAAGTTCGTGGCTGCAAGGTTTTTGGATTTCAAGATGATTGACACTAGATCGGTCATAACTCAAGTCCAAGAATTACAAGTCATTGTGCATGACCTCTTTGCTGAAGGTATGGTCATAAATGAGGCCTTTCAAGTCGCTGCTTTCATTAAGAAATTACCTCCGTTGTGGAAGGATTTTAAGAACTATCTTAAACACAA
>MU707719.1:214981-225598 GCA_026770625.1 Nicotiana glauca
GACAATGTTCAGTAACAAGGATAGAACTTTACACGTTCTTTAATGATTACCTAAGTTTAATAAGGTATTTATCAAATAGTGTCAATCTAAAGGATTACACGTTTAGGAATCACCCATGTAAGTGCGAAGTGGAAGTCGCTTCAATGAGAATTTTGTAAGGCCAATTATCTACGCACTTATGAAATCAGGCGGTGTTCATGGCTAAAACGAACACAACAATGAGAACCAAAAGACTGTTAAGGGTTGGTTGTGTGACATATGGTTGTCAAGGTATACACCAAAGTTCGACGGTTCAAAGATATCAATTATACTGATTGACCGAGTATATCTGATATATGTTCACTACGGAAAGTTCAAAGGGAAACCTACTTATCCAGATGCAATTAATCCGTACTTGCAAAATCACATAGCTTTCATCTATGATGTTTCTTGATACAGCCATTACCATTCATGTGGGGGATTGTTGGATTTTAAGCCATTGGGCTTTAAAGTAGAAGAAGTGTGAATTAGAAATGGAGGGAAAATGAAAATTTGAAAAAGTGAACTTTTGTCTTGCACTTTGTCCCTCATTGGTGAGGGACAATCACATTTGTATGCTTATATATAGATTCACTTCTTAAAGCTCTTAAAAGGAGTTGAAGAGAATGAACCCTCGCGCCGTCGTCGTTGCTCGCTCGGCTCGGCTTCGGCTTTGGATTTGGATTCGGATTTTGTCAAATGATCAATCGATAAGATTATTTTTGGACAAAATTTATTTAATTATTTAATAATTAATTAAATGCCAAATCACTGCTGAAAATACGTTTAGAGGGCCTCGTTGGCCACGGTTCTGCCGCAACCACGGTAGAACCGCGGCAGGCAGATTCCGAGAGCCCCTCTGGTCGTGGTTCTGCCGCGATCGCGGTAGAACCGCGGCAGGCAGCGTATTTTCAGAAAAGGCACCTTTTCCAGACACGTCTTCTAATATTTGCCTATAAATTCTGAGGCAAGGCTGCATTTTCTAGACACGAAAAACATTCCAGAACTTCTTTCTTTCTGAATATACTGCATCCTAATTCGCAGTCTCTCTCACTCAAATTCGTAAGTGTGATTTTGCTCCGTTCTTTGAGTTCGTTGGTATCTTGCAGTTTGTATTGCCACTTTTGCAAGAAGGTTTATTCCATTTTATCTTGGGAGGATTTAATCCATTACCTTGGCAGCGTGTGAGGGGGTTAAAATTCCTTAAGGACACATAAGAAACTTGTGGACTCGAAATATTTCTGATCTTCTACTATTTTCAGATTTCTATAATTCTTCTAGCAGTTTTTTCCTGATTTTTTGGTTTAACACAGTAACGGTAACACTAGGTGCTATACATTAATTTGTTAATAGTATAAAGTGTCTCGTCAAGAACAAAGCTGCAAGTTGATAAGAAAATTCGGTATAATTTTTTTCTTTAACTAACTTTGGAGCTTAGTTCCATTAGAAACTGTAAAATAATTTATACTTTGGTACAATTCTCATTGCCTTTTAGTTTCACGGACAGATATATGTTTGATCGGAATAGTTATTAAACTAATCAATTCTTTCCTTGTTATTGTTTACTGCCTTCATTGAATTGTTCATCTAATTATATGAACTAATGACTTTAAAAGCAAAGTAACATGGTTTTGCTGGTACTTGGTAATAATGATAGCATTAATGTTTTATAGCTAGCTAGCCTATTGAAATATGTAAATTGTTTAGCAAAATATTATTACTTTCTTATTAACTTTCTGAAAATTGAATTGTGATATATAATAAGCAACAATACTAGTTATGTAGCATGTCAAATCACTTAACCAAATTATTACTGGAATTGCTTGATAAAGACATGTCACGACACATATCCCCACACTTGGTCATGATGGCGCCTCTCGTGAAGACAAGGCCAGCCAACAGAATAGCAACACCTCTTGAATAAGTCTGAATTATAGATAATGAAATCATATTGCGGAATAAACGTAATAAAATAGGGAACCCATCTCGGCTCAACCCGAAATAGGGGTGTCACAAGTCACGAGCATATAGAAGGATTTTTAAGTCAACTACAAGACCTGTAATACATAGGTTAAAAATTTAGAATCAAAAGAAGAAATCTGGTGCCCGAACGCTGGCGGTCACCTTGCTCGGCTACAATAGCGAAATCCTCAACCAGCTCAAAATTGCTATCGGGTAAACCAATACCTGCATCTGCACGCGAGGTACAGGGAGTAAAGTGAGTACTCCAACTCAGTAAGTAATAAAGGTAAATAATAATTGAGCAGCAACAATCCACGTAAAGCAAGCAATCATGTTATATAGTACAGTGTAACTCTTTGAGAAAACAATAAAATCTTTGGAAATATCTGGACTCAGTTTTAAACCTCTTTTGAAAACATCTTTTTCCAACAGTTAAGCAAATGAATGCGAAACAGATAGTGCAAATCAGCACATAAGTAGCCCCTCGGGCACAGCACTCCATTAACAAATAACACCAGGGTATCAGGTAAACAGTACAAGGAGTAGCGTGGATGCCAATGAAATGCGAGTGCTGGAATGTCATGACACCTAATACAAATATGAACAAATGCATAAGTGCAATGCAATGCATATGACGGTACACTTTGATACCCACTGCGGCGTGCAGCCCGAGCCATCCATATATTTAACGTCGGTGGCGCTCACTGGGGGTGTGTACAGACTCCGGAGGGGCTCCTACAGCTCAAGCGCAAATAATCAAGCCATCTCGTGGCACCAACCAGGCCCTCGGTCTCAATATCAATATAATACCGCTGCGACGCGCAGCCCGAGCCATCCATATATCTAAAAATCACTATAAGCCCATCGGGCATTTTTAAAACAGAAATTTACAGCCCAAAATACCATTTGGAAATATTATTTAAGTTTTCAAATCTTAGAAAGACGGCTGAGTTTGAAAAACAGTATTGAAACCTTAGACCGAGATCAAATAATATGCAAATTAATGCAAAAACAGTGGTATCAATCCCTGAAGGATTCACATAGTTGGCACGAAGCCCAAACATGGCAATCGGCCCAAATTATGATGATAACAAGTAGTTTCAGTCAAATACGTAGTAACTTCATCAAACGGGACAGACCAAGTCACAATCCCCAACGGTGCTCTACCCCACGCTCGCTATCCGACGTGCGAGTCACCTCAATACAGCACTATAGTGTGCAGATCCAAGGTTTCAAACCACCAGACTATCATTTACAGTCATTATTCACCTCGAACCGGCAAAATCTCTAGCTCGCGACGCCTTTGCCTCTCAAATCGGCCTCCACGCACGTCAAATCTAACCAAAATCAGAGCGAATACATCACAATATGCTAAGGGAACAATACCCAATCGAAAACAATCGAAAAATAGGAAAAATCTCGAAACCAGCAAAACCCGAGCCCCGGACCCACTTATCAAAAAATTACAAAATTTACATCACCGGATTCCTCGTCTCGCCACGAGTCCATACATATCAAATTTACCAAAATCGGAGTCCATTTGACCCTTCAAATTCCATTTTTAAACTACCAATTTTCAAGCCCTAGCTTTACCCCCCTTTTGATGAATTTCAACAAATTTTCACTTAGATTTATCGTAATCTCATGTATTTAGGCCAAGGGACTTACCTCCAATCGATTCTCAGTCAAAACTCTCTTTAATTCTTGCCAAAAGCTCTCGAGGTCGCCCAACAATGGTGGAAAATATCCCAAGCTTACGGATGAAATATTCAATAAAAACCCTTCTGCCGAGGCCGATTTTAGCTTCTGTGGTCCCGCTTCCGCTTATGCGGGACCGCTTCTGCGGCCAAATAACTGCAGAAGCGGATATTTATTAAAAGTCCAAAACCGCTTCTGCGGAACTTCCTCTCAAGATCAAAATCGCTTCTGCGATTACCCGTCCGCTTCTGCGGACCCGCTGATGCGAAGAATGTTCCGCTTCTGCGGAACTACCTTACCAAACCACGGACCGCTTCTGCGGTAAAATACTCCGCTTAAGCACCTCCGCTTCTGTGGTCCAAGACCGGCAGGAGCGAAAATACCAGTTGCAGCAACTCTTCAGCAATATGCAACTCCAAAACTCCCCGTTTAACCAACTGAACTCATCCCGATGCCCCCGGGACCTCAACCAAAAGCACAGACATGATCCAATACCCTATTCAAACTTGTTCCAATCTTAAAAACACATCCAACAACACAAAAATCCTCAATTCTCATCAATTTCATGTCGAAGTTCTTCAAATTCTTTTGAAACTCGCATTCGATCAAAACCCCGACCAAATCACCTCCAAATCATATGAACTTTTGCACACACATCCCAAATCACCTAAGGAAGCTACTGCAACTCTCGGAATTCCATTCCGACCCTCAGATCAAAATCTCACCTACCACCGAAATTCGCCAAAATACTAACTTCACCAATTCAAGCCTAACTCTACATCGGACCTACGAAATCAATTCTGATCGCACTCATAAGTCACAAATCATCCCCCGAAGCTAACCGAATCACCAGAAATCACATCTGAGCCCTCTAACTCAACAGTCAACATCCTGTTGACTTTTCCAAAACAAGCCTTCCTTAAAGAGACTAAGTGTCTCATTTCTTATCAAAGCCAATCCAAATCAACTCTCACACACCACATACTGATAACGAAACATGAAGAAGCATAAAATGGGAGAAACAGAGCGGTAACTCATGAGACGACGGGTCGGGTCATCACATCCTCCCCAACTTAAACAAACGCTCGGCCTCGAGCGTACCCAGAGTTGTCCTAGAATCCAACCAACAGCTGCATAACTTTACCAAGCATATACCCGGGGTGATCCCACGTCACCCTATTTCATTTAGGTCCGACAACACAACATAGCTGAAATTACCCAATCTAGTCTAGCCCATAAATCATAAAACTACCTTTTCACTTCTGAAACCATCAATACGATCAAAACCTCACACCTATACTTTGAATAGTCCCGAACCAGTTGTAATAACCCATACTTGCAAACTCAGGTGTAATCATATGATATACCACATAATCTAAGCACTCAAAATGATAACTTCCATTCACAGTAGTTACCCACAACAACCAAATACCGATAGAAAACCTCTATTTAACTAAAGTCTTGTTCCAATACTTTCATATACTGCCAAGGATAAATGAATCACGCAGCAAACCGTAACCATTTCTCAGACCAACCATTCATGACGCCACTTCCCTTTTGACTAATACTACAATAGATTTCCGAGCCGAACCTCGATATTATCCTTCCAACAAGCTGAAATGAAATCTGTTCGTATTCATTAATGAACCCAACGCTCACCTCGAATCCCACACACCACTCTGGTGATATGATACCTCAATACAGGCCTAAGCCCTAACTTGCTTAATACACACACCAATAAGGAACGGTCTGAACATACTCAAATCATGACAAATGACTCAAACGAAAGAGTTGTACCTCAAGCTCATCAGTACCATTACAACACAAGGTTGAGACCTCGTCTCACATCATATAAATAGAATACCTAAATCTACCCCGAAGGGTTATACCTCCATGTAGCCTAGCTACGATGCGCGATCCTGTCCAAACACTGTTACACCTGAGACACCTCAAGTCGCTATGCTCAAAAATTGACAGCCACGCACAATTTGATGTCTGAGACCAAGGCAATTCATTACACCCATGGTGCAACAAATAACATATGACATGCAACCTGATAGGTCATAACCAATACTCCATTTACCGAGAAACACTCAATTGCTCTTCCCGCTCGACTTACTCTAAAAATCCTCAATAGAATCGCACCACATGTGCCCGTATCCAACAAATCATAACGTCTCACATCACTGAAAAGTAGTTCATAGCTCTTCTCATATCACTAACAAGTTCAATAATGATCGAATCAACCTATCCCTCAACAATTCAACTCGGGACTAACCAAGCTAGCTCAAGCTAGATACGTAGCCACATCGTCCTGCCAACAAACTCAATACTAAGAATCCTGAAGCTGCTCCTTCCACCACTATAACTCCTTCTGGAGTCGTACGATATGGTGCCCGACACCAAATAAATACCGAAATCCACAATCTCACCCGGCGACATGCCCGGCCACAAGAAACGCATCCGAAAAGGTCCCTCAACACCGGAACTGAATCAATGGTAGAAACCTATGCACTGACATCTGCCATGAAGGCCCAATTAAGAAAAGCAATCCTTCCCAACCGTCTGCTGGTGTTTGGAATACAAACCACTCTGCTAGGACATGATTCGATGCACCTCGCCACGCAACCTGTGGCATTTTTCTGACATAGCCCATAGCACAATAGTCTAGAGTAACCCAACACTGAGACAACCAGTCTACACCCCAATATCCTATCCAAAATCTAATATACTAAGCAAAGAAAGATCCACTCGGGCCTCCAAATCCCAATAGCCGCTAACGGTACCAATACACACGATCCACAACCACTACATAGTCTCCACCTGAGAACTCCCAGTCTCCAACTCCATATAGCACACGAATCATTGTACTTGATCCCAATTCTGCGGTATGAATACATATTACACCTCGAGTACCCAATCATTCCACGAAAGATATTCTAAAATTCCCCTGTCCCATCAAACAAACTCAGATATCAGTAGTCGATCTAGCAAGAAAGTGTCGCAATACTACCGAAGTATCATCAGTCTAATCACATTACCCTTCTTCCTAGACATATACTCTCGTTAAATCACTTCCAATTAGCAGTACCATTTCCTTGATTACCTGAGGCTACCCGTTGCCTAATAATTTTATGAACTTTTTTTTAGAACTGAACTGTAACTCATCTAGCCAAGAACTTCCACTAATCCCATCTGGAAGGAAATCATCACACATCCCATGCTTCGCATGCCCATAGAAAGATATATACCTCTCCAAACTACGGTAAAACCCAACAAGAGCTCTCTCTCAATTCCATTTGAACGAGCTAAACTGTTAGGACTAAATCCTTCTATCCAAACCAAGCTAAGCAAGCTGCCAAAACTCAAGAGCATTGCTGAAAAATGCCTGTGAGGCTCATTACCTCGAACACATACGAAAAATTAATCATACCCTTACCATACTGACTCAGTCTACTATCAACCTATTCCATTTATCAAATTTCCCCTTTGATTTATCATCAACTTGATATTCCTCTTTGTTGTGGCACTACAATACCTCAACCCAGGTTTACCACACGAGACTTGAACATAAGACCGCACTGTCTAAGACCCATAGGCCACCGAATACTCCCTCAAATGTTCCTAGAAATACCACATTTCAGAATACTTTACTTTGAAGAACTTCCTGCAAATCTAAATTCGTTACCTTTATTTTCGAGATAATGATACATAGAATCCCATAATTAACATAGAATACCACAAATCTTGACCCTTCCGGTGAAAACACAGTCTTTGGCCATATACACAACCTTGAGACACCTGATTGTTACATGTAGAATCTTGAACACAATAAAACCATTCTCGAGAGTCATTCACTCTTATTCACACTGCAAATTACCTGACTTAACGAACAGAACCATTCGTGCCTTATTAGCACTCTGACACCCCAGGACATGATCTCATTCCAATCCAAACAAACATCTTCCTTTTTTATACACTGAGCATTCTTTATCAACAACAACTCAAGACATCCTATGATTTTCTCACATATACGAAGCACCATATAACCTTTGTCAAAATTTTGCTTCACTCGTTCCATCCTCGGCTCAATTTCTACAACCAAGACTGATCTGCTAGCATACCTCGAAACAGAACCAACATAGAACATGACCGTGCGATCAGTTAATCAACAGCAACCTCCCCAACTTGGTTCAAAGCTATATATCATGACACACTCAATAACCCATAATGCTTCTACTCTAATGATGCCACAATACCATAGTGATATTAAACTCAAATCACTTACAAGTTTATGAAAACACAGATTATCTAGTATTGTAATCCTCTACACTTCTCGCATCCATCTCTACATCAGTTGAGTCCACTCTCTTAATCGACCCGAATTGCCGAATTTCAACATGTACCCTTCAATTACACATGAGATCTTCTAACATACACATAAGGATCATACCACTTAAGAACACTGCGCAGGAGATAACCCACCTGCTTTGCCTCAATTTAGTACTTTAGCATACCTCCCACCATCATATATGTTACACAGTCATTAGTATTCCTTAGTCTGAACTCATACCACCACATGTAATGCACTTCACTTCCCAACTAGGAGATACGAAAATATTCTTCACGCGCCCATAATTCGGGATACACATCAAATCACAATAAGAATCGAATCACTTAACAGTTCATCTATTATCCTGCAGACTTCTTCGTCACTACCAAGTCATATAGATACATATCGCAGTACTAACATACTCATCATATGGATATCCAACTGCCATTCTGGCTAATAGGGACAATACCGAACATATAAGTTCAAAATACTTGCTCACACAATCAGCACCTCGGTGCTCAAGCCATAGGCAAAGATACGGCCTCAAGTCCTCCAGACTGGCCCAACATACTCACGAAGATCACATCTCTCCTCTTGATCGGGAAATCACAAGCCATCGAGGCACATATAATATTGAGCGCTCGCGTACGCACACAGACGTGTGGAAGGAATTTCAAAAGTTACATCTCAAGCTGAATCAGGTACGCACGATAAGAATTTCAAGAATGTGAATTTTTCCTAAAGGTTCTGCAGGCTCTCGAGGATAAATACAGACATCTCCGTAAAGATCCGCGAGACTCTACTAAACCTGCTCATAACTCGTGAGACCTAATAACCTAGGCTCTGATACCAACTTGTCACGACCCATATCCCCACACCCGGTCATGATGGCGCCTCTCGTGAAGAGAAGGCCAGCCAACAGAACAGCAACGCCTCTTTTAACAGTTACTTAGCATGAATAAGTCTGAATCATAGATAATGAAATCATATTATGGAATAAACGTAATAAAATAGGGAACCATCCCAGCTCAACCCGAAATCGGGGTGTCACAAGTCACGAGCATCTAGAAGGATTTTTAAGTCAACTACAAGATATGTAATACATGGGTTAAAAATTTAGAACCAAAAGAAGAAATCTGGTGCTGCGAACGCTGGCGGTCACCTTGCTCAACTACAATAGTAAAATCCTCAACCAGCTCAAAAACACTACCGGGTAAACCAATACTTGCATCTGCACGCAAGGTGAAGGGAGTAAAGTGAGTACTCCAACCCAGTGAGTAATAAAGGTAAATAATAATTGAGCAGCAAAAATCCACGTAAAGCAAGCCATCATGCTATATAGTACAGTGTAACCCTTTGAGAAAACAGTGAAACCGTGAAATATTTGGATATATCTGGACTCAGATTTAAACCTCTTTTGAAAACATCTTTTTCCAACAGTTAAGAAAATGAATGCGAAACAGATAGTGCAAGTCAGCACATAAGTCATCCCCTCGGGCACAGCACTCCATTAACAAATAACACTAGGGTATCAGGTAAACAGTAAAAGGAGTAGCATGGATGCCAATGAAATGCGAGTGCTGGAATGTCATGACAGATAATACAAATAGGAACAAATGTATGAGTGCAATTCAATGCTTATGACTGTACACTCCAGTACCCACTGCGGCGTGCAGCCCGAGCCATCCATATAATTAACATCGATGGCGCTCACTAGGGTGTGTACAGACTCCGGAGGGGCTCCTACAGTCCAAGTTCTAATAATCAAGCCATCTCGTGGCACCAACCAGGCCCTCGACCTCAATATCAATATAATACCGCTGCGGCGCGCAGCCCGAGCCATCCATATATCCAAAAATCACTATAAGCCCCTCGAGCATTTTTAAAATAAAAATTCACAGCCCAAAATACCATTTAGAAATATCATTTTAAGTTTTCTAATCTTAGAAAGACGGCTAAGTTTGCAAAACAGTATTGAAACCTTGGACCGAGATCAAATAATATGCAAAATAATGCGAAAATAGTGATATCAATCCCTGAAGGATTCACATAGTTGGCACGAAGCCCAAACATGGAAATTAGCCCAAATTATGATGATAACAAGTAGTTTCAGTCAAATACATAGTAAGTTCATCAAACGTGATTGACCAAGTCACAATCCCCAACGGTGCTCTACCCCACGCTCGCTATCCGACGTGCAAGTCATCTCAATACAGCACTATGGTGTGCAGATTCGAGGTTTTAAACCCTCAGACTATCATTTACAGTTATTACTCACCTCGAACCGGCGAAATCTCTAGCTCGTGAAGCCTTTTCCCCTCAAATTGGCCTCCACGCGCGTCGAATCTAACCAAAATCAGAGCAAATACATCACAATATGCTAAGGGAATAATACACAATCGAAAGCAATCGAAAAATAGCAAAAATCTCGAAACTAGCAAAACCCGAGCCCCAGGCCCACTTCTCAAAAAATTACAAAATTTACATCACCGGATTCCTCGTCTCGCCACGAGTCCATACATATCAAATTTACCAAAATTGGATTCCATTTGACCCTTCAAATTCCATTTTTAAACTACCAATTTTCAAGCCCTAGCTTTACCCCC
>MU707719.1:225828-238358 GCA_026770625.1 Nicotiana glauca
TAATCTCATGTATTTAGGCCAAGGGACTTACCTCCAATCGATTTCCATTCAAAACTCTCTTTAATTCTTGCCAAAAGCTCTCAAGGTCACCCAACAATGGTGGAAAATATCCCAAGCTCGCGGATAAAATATTCAATAAAAACCCTTCTGCCCAGGCCGATTTTTGCTTCTGCGGCCAAATCCCCGCTTCTGCGGATATTCATTAAAAGTCTAAAACCTCTTCTGCGGCTAAATTTCCACTTCTGCGGAACTTCCTCTCAAGATCAAAATCGCTTCTGCGATTACCTGTCCGCTTCTGCGGACCCGCTGATGCGAAGAATGTTCCGCTTCTGCGGAACTACCTTACCAAACCATGTACCGCTTCTGCAGTAAAATACTCCGCTTCTGCGGTCCAAGACCCGCAGGAGCGAAAATACCAGTTGCAGCAACTCTTCAGCAATATGCAACTCCAAAACTCCCCATTTAACCATCCGAACTCATCCCAAGGCCCCCGGGACCTCAACCAAAAGCACAGACATGGTCCAAAACCCTATTCAAACTTGTTCCAATCCTACAAACACATCCAAAAACACAAAAATCCTCAATTCTCATCAATTTCAAGCCTAAGTTCTTCAAAATCTTCCGAAACTCGCATTCGATCAAAAACCCGACCAAATCACCTCCGAATCATCTGAAATTTTTTACACACATCCCAAATCACCTAACGAAGCTACTGCAACTCTCGAAATTCCATTCCGACCCTCGGATCAAAATCTCACCTACCACCGAAATTCGTCAAAATACTAACTTCGCCAATTCAAGCCTAACTATACACTGGACTTCCGAAATCAATTCCGGTCGTACTCCTAAGTCACAAATCATCCCCCGAAGCTAACCGAATCACCAAAAATTACATCTGAGCCCTCTAACTCAATATTCAACATCCGGTTAACTTTTTCAAAATAAGCCTTCCTTAAAGAGACTAAGTGTCTCATTTCTTATCAAAGCCAATCCAAATCAACTCTCACACATCACATACCGATAACGAAATATGAAGAAGCATAAAATGGGGGAAATAGAGCGGTAACTCATGAGACGACGGGTCGGGTCGTCACAAGACCTTAGTACAATAAGGTATTCATATTAACCAGTATTATTCCTACATGTATTTAGTACATTTTAAGTCATGCGAATTAAGTTATATAATTTAATAATGTATACCATGCACTAATTGGACATACGGTTTAGACATATTTTGGTATTATCTAATTTATTATTTTTGTCAAATTATTATGATATTTTTATATCATATTTGTGCACCACTTAATTCATTTTATTCAAATTAACGGACGTGATATTTTCTTTAGGTTATCGGGATATCGATGTCCAATTTTTAATCAATACCATAATAATTAGTTATTTAGTGTAGAATAATTATTTTTATAGTGTTAGTTCATACGAACTTACAATATCACTAGAGCACTAATTGGTTTTATGAATGTAATCATTATAAATTGGTATTATTTTTAAAGCTTGGGGTAAGACATGGATTTGAATCCTGATACACCATGATGATAAAATGTGTATTTGAGTTTCAAGTCATTATGGTCAAACATGCCTTTATATGGGTATGACATTGGATTCGAGTCTCAATGGACCATATTGAAGATATAATGATAACTAAAGAAAAATAATATATTTTTCATTAAACGCATGAAGATTGTCCCACTTGATTTGCTCCATTCTTGAAGTGAATGTGACAGCGGCACATAATAAGTATGAATAAAGACAAGTGGTTAAACAATGAACGTGAGCGTTCCAAAGATCAAAATAATAATAATCATCACTATGATTAAAAAAGGAGAACAATATGGGTTCTAAAAATAGTCTTTCAAAATGTGAAGGCAATGTTTACCATCAAATTGGTATGAAAATAATAAAGCACGTCGCTGATTATGATCAATTCCTTGAAGAGAATGTGACTTGTGATAAGCATTGAGAATGCAAACCCATTCCTAAAGTTGAATGTGGCAATATGTGATAAAAGCAATAAATAAAGACATGCAATTCATGATTATATGAATACCACACAACTCACCCCTAAGGAAAGTTTGAGTGAAATAAAGAGAATAAATATTATTGTGGGGTTACATGAATATGTCATTGGTCGCTACATGTGATACACCAAATATTATTTTGCCATACCTTATAAAAGTTATTAAAGGTAAAATTAAAGCAAGAAATAAATTTACTTATGATGATTTTGACCGTGATAATTTATTATGATATAAGTTTCTCCGTGAATGAGATATTTACCATATGAATGATATGATAAAAGATCTTGTAGTACAAAAATTGTTACGAGCTCCGAAAACTAATTTGTTACTGCCCGGATAAATAACATTATTCATGACATTGATATTGTGAAGTCTTAAAAGAAACTTTTTGAGTTTCAAATGTACAAGTCAAAGTGATAGTCATATTGAGATAATAAATGAAAGGAAGATTGAATATCTTCATATTTCTATAATAATATCGGGTAAATATGAAAGGTTACCCGATTTTATTTCTATTTGTACTACACAAATATAAGCATGATGCTTGAATCATATTTCACAAGTAAATTAGAGGTTTACTAAAACAAATATTAATTGACATAACCGGTTGACCATTCTGGTTCAATTATGATGCGAAAAATTAATTATTAATTCCATTGGCGTATATTGAAGAATAGAAGATTCTTCAAGAATTCTCTTATGCTGCTTATTCTCATGATATACCAGTTAAGATTGGGATTGAATCTCTTGATTTCTGGAACGAATAAAAGGTGATAAATATATGGGCCCAGTCACATGCCATGTGGACCGTTTACTATCATATGATTTTAATAGATGCATCTGTTCTATAGGCACATGTGCATTTGTTATCAACTTGCAGTTTGACTTTTGCAAGATTGCTTGCTCAAGTTATTAGAGCACAGTTTCAGAATATAAATTATGATGATTTATCTTAATAATACTGGTTTAAATCCAAGCTGGTTTAGCAGAAATTATATGCAAGCTGGTTTAGAAGAAATTATATGCCTCCAATTATAGCTAAATCATTGGTTATGAGAACAAAACTATCAAAATTAAAATTTTGTATGAGATGTATTATTTAATATACAACAGCACGTGTATGCATCTAGCCAAGTTATGAAAATTTATCCCTATCACAATCAATTCAGGGTCAGGAACCAAATAATTTCTATATAAAAATATGAATGTGCTATATGATTTAATTATTCCACCACAATACACAAAGATGTGTTTCCAAAGAAGGTTGTGAAATGTATTGGTGATCCCAATATTAGGGGGGAAATGGGCAGCCGAGGAAGTGATACATAAAATGAATTATTATGAATACATATAGATCCTCGTATAAGAAAATATGAACTTGAAGTTCAAGTTCAAGTAATAATTCATTTACAAATTATTGTGAGATGCATTTGTTGACCCAAAGCTAAATGTCATATTTCAGCTACTAATGCTCCAAATAGAATAAAGTCAATGAGGGACAGAGTATATACCACGCATGAAGTGTAACAGACCAATTGGTTCCAAAGATAAAATTCCTTGAAGAAGGAGAGGGGCAAATATTCAAAATGGTCATAATAAGGAGGCAAGTGCTCTAGAAGAGCACCACGACATAACACTTCATAAGACCTAATGGGAGAGTCTCAGGTACCTGAAAATAATGAGATAAAGAAACCTCAATAAGTTATGTCTTTATTAGGTAATAATGGAACCGACATAAATTGATCGTCGACGATATAGTTAATATAATGTAGCGCTCAATATTATTAATATTGACGAGGATCTTGAGCTCAAATCTGTCATGAATTTTGGATAGATAAATGATTGACCAAATGAAAAATACGCAATGAAAAATGACTTCACCTGAAAATATGAAGTTGGACGGATAGTTCCAACACATGAAAGTATAAAGCCAGTAGAGGTATAAATGTATTTTTGTGTGAAAAAGATCAAGTCAATAGACATAAAGACGACTTGTGTCACAAGAAGATTTATAAATATCCTGGCATTGATTATATAGAGATATGTTCTCTTGTGGTGGATGTAGTTATTTCAGGTTTTAATCTGGCATTACATAAAAAACTTGATATGTGTATAATGGAAATTATTGACGAATTTAAATTGTTCTGAAATATATTATGATTTCCAAGAAATTTATTAAATAAGGCTTCAATAATCCTTATACGGATTGAAACAATCAGGGCGCATGTGGTATAATCGCCCGAGAAAATACTTGTTGAAAGAAGGGTACAAGAATAATTCAATTTGTCCTTATGTTTTTATAAAAGGATCTGGCTTTGAATTTATTATAATCGTCGTGTATGTTGATGATTCAAATATCATTAGAACTCCCGGGAAGCTTCATAAAGCAATAGACTGTTTAAAGAAAGAATTTGAAATGAAAGCTCTTAGAAAGATAAAATTTTATCTTGGTTTACAAATTGAGTATATGAAAGATGAAATTTTTGTCCATCAATCAACATACACTGAAAATATTTTAAAGCAATTCTATATGGATAAAGTACATCCATTGAGTACCCCGATGTTTGTGTAATCACTCGATATAAATAAAGATCCATTCCGATCTCATGAAAATAATGAAGAACTTCTTGATCCTGAAGTACCATATCTTAGTGCTATTGATGCACTAATGTATCCTGCAAACACTACAAGGTGTGACATAACTTTTTTCAGTTAATGTCTTAGTAAGATATATCTCTGCTTCTACAAGGAGACATTGGAATGAAATCAAACATATATTGCGTTATCTAAAATGGACTACCGATGTGAGCTTATTTTATGGCAATGATTGCAATCCCGAACTTATTGGTTACGTAGATGCGGGGTATTTATCTAACACACACAAGGCTTGATCTCAAACATGTTATGTGTTACATGTGGAGGCACTGTCATAGCTTGGCAGAAAGTCGAGAATGTGTATGATTGATGTTTATAATACATCTTATTCAAGAAAAATATGGTTTGAAGTGTTACAAACTACCCACAATTTTGTATGAAGGCAATACAACATGCATAGCCTAATTGAATGAAGGATTCATAAAAGGAGCTACAACGAAGCACATTTCACCAAAATTATTTTTCATACATGATCTTCAAAAGAATGGTAATATCAATGTGCATCAGATTCGTTCAAGTGATAATATGGCTAATTTGTTCCCCAAATATCTACCGATGTCAACCTTCAAGAAACTAATATACAAGATTGGGATGTGAATGATCAAGGATGTTAATTGATGCTCTCGTCAGGGGGAGTTAATATACGTTATACTCTTTTTTCCTTACAAGGTTTTGTCCCACAGTTTTCCTTGCAAAGTTTTTAACGAGGCAACCAAAAGGCGTATTTCTAAACATGTGTACTCTTTTTCCTTCACTGGAATTTTTTCCATAGGGTTTTTTCCTAGTAAGGTTTTAAAGAGGCACGTTATCTTTGGACACCAAAGGGGGAGTGTTATGATAAATATCACATTATGGTGGATGTCTACTCTTCTTCCATGATCTTCATCTCAAATGCTTAATGACATATTTTGTATGTTCAATGACATATTTTCTTCACTTTTTATGCATATAGAAAGGTCTTGTAATAGATAGGAAAAGACACACAATTGATGAAGAAATCTCTTCCTTCTCTCTATCTCCATTTCTTGTTCATGTTTTACTAAATTGCTTTTATTTTCTTGTTCCATATTGTTACTTTGAGTTATATTTAATAACACATATATCATTGTTTGTGCGACGTTCGTGACTATAGTGACCTATGTCATTTGATAATTTTGCTTAAAATCTTGTTTCATCTCCACTCATCACTAATATAGAGGTTTTGCCTACATGAGAAGGCTAGCCTCTTGTATACTGGACAAACTTATAAAATATGAATGAACAAAGAGTGTACTTAACATATAACAGAAAAATACTTGAGTTTGTAAATTAAATTTATCGATAATCAAAGAAATATCAGTTTTGTGAACATGAAAATTAAAGAACAGAATGAGGTATTTCAAACTTTATCCAAGCCTTGAGACCTAGTGTGCCTCATAAATACATCTCTATACAAAGTCAGGATCAATGGTTTTGCTAGCATACTTCATGTTCACCACCTTGAATCTAACCATGTGTCTCGCATAGAGGATATTGCAGTCTCATAGACTAACATTGGTTCAATATTTTATGTGATATACAATAAGTGCTCCAAAGAACCTTTTCCACCAAACAGCTTCTTATGTTGCTTATGCAAGAACCACATACTCGACTTTCATCACAAGTAATGATATACATAATTATTTCTTACTACTCCATGATATTACGCCATCAGTGAGTAGAACACATCCTGAGATAGACTTCCTTTCATAAATCTCCTCCACGCTCAACATCATTGTGTCCAATTAATCGCAGATATTTGTTGCCCTGATGACTCAGTGTGTAATCAGTAGTTCCTTCAGATGTCTCATGATCCTCTTTACTTATTGCCAATGTGCATGATCAAGGTGGTGGTTGAAGTGACGCAGCAAGCTGTTCTTTTTGCCGTGCTGCAGCGGACTGTTTTAGTTGAGATGGTGCAACAGGCGGTTCTTTTTGCACTGCTGCAGCAGACTGCTCAAGTTGAGCTGGCGGGGCAGACTGTTCTTGTCCACGTCTTACACAAGGCCTCCAAACTGTTTCTGTCCCTATGTCCATTAAAGCAATTCCCTTGGCCGCTAAATCAGTTCTAATCTGATCGCTTCTTGCAAACTCCTTATTTTTCCTTGCTAGTGCTCTTTCCTCTATTGCACGCAAAATATCTTCCTCCGTCAAGTCAGCCCTTTTCAGTGCTCTCTCTTTAAACTGCTGCAATACCTGCACAACACAACAAATGAGTTGAATAAGACATCTGAGCCTGGCCATATAGTAATAGGAAAGAAATGTGCTCTCTATTCCAATATGTTTGGCTATGTTGCACGGACTCTCCAAAATATTGTCGTACCCGTGTCAGATCCACCAAACATATACTACTTTTGCAGGATCCGACACGCATCACCATACATTTTCGGAGAGTCTGAGCAACACAGTGTTATCAAAGCGAAAAGCGCAAAAAAGCTCTAAGGTCCGCTGAGGCTTTAAGCGCAAAGCGCAAATAAAGCGTAGGCTTTAATGAAAAAAGGCGCAACTGGAGAAAAAGTAAAAATATGTATATGTAGTCCAAGGCTATTAATTAAAAGCATGAATAATAAATATATGGACAAAGAAATTGGAAAAAATTTACTAGAAAGTGAAATATCAATTGTTTAATGTCGCCTTTTCAGGATTACACTCATTAGCAAGGAAAAGTATGCCTTAGAGCCTTGATGCCATACTAAAGCGCACACAAAGCGAGGTGAAGCGCTCAACATGTTTTGAGCCTCGCTTCAGGGCTTAAGCGCGCTTTAGGCGCGCCTTTGACAACACTGGAGCAACATAACTATTTAGCATTGCTCGACAGGAAAGAAGATACAGGGAGTATTAATATTTTAAACCACAAAAATTGAGAGGTGCTAATCTTTTAAACGGAAGCAAAAAAAAAAAAAAAAAAAAAAAAAAAAAAAAAAAAAAAAAAAAAAAAAAAAAAATGCCCAAAATAATTGAGACACGGAGTATTAATTTTGACAGCACCTCAGCACAAGTTGAACCAAGGAGCAATCGAAGGACATCTAGCACTGCCTTCACTTCTTTCTGGAGCTCGGTTAGGTACAAAATAACAGATAACTGTTGCTGCTTTTTCTGGAAAGTATCAAGAGATAATGGAACATTTGTTATACCACACCAGCCATGAGCAGAAGTGAAAAAAGAAGGTAGAGTTCCCACCTTCAGCATGTTCACATAGCTATTCATAAGTCTAAGGGCTTCTTGAAGAGCAGAATTTAAAATTGCAGGTGTATTCAAATCATCAGAAAGCTTTATCTCCAACTCATTACGCAACTCGCTGATGCATTCTTGGGCCTGAGGGCTAACACGCACCCCCTTTACTTTTGTTTCTGTTTCGGTTCCTTGTTGGAAAGCAGACAAAGCTTCTTCACTATCATGTAAGGTCTATCCACCACAAAAATTATCCAAATAAATGACTTTAAGGAAAAAGGATAGATTCTAACTATAGATTTTGTCTTGGGAGAGACAGTTTCAAATGCTTGTATCGATCAGCGAGAAGCAAAAGTAATTGAACTATGAGGTATTAAAAGGATATTAAAAGCTTTTCCCTACCTGATAAATGTAATACACAGATTCTGAAGCAATTTCTATCTGTGATATTGAGTAATTAACAGGAGATCGGCAGTGCGTCCCCAACAAGAAGTACCTCAATGCAATGGGATGGTACAATTGAGTAACCTACAAAACATGCATGCTATGATTCAGATCATTATAAAAAGAACCACATTAAGACAGTAGCTAATGAGTACATTCTACCTCACGTATCGTGAAGAAGTTCCCCAATGATTTCGACATTTTCTCGTCATCTATGGTAACAAAACCATTATGCATCCAGTAGCTAACATTACTCTCCAGGCCACAAGCAGCGCAATTCTGGGCAATCTCATTCTCATGGTGAGGAAAAATCAAGTCCATTCCACCACCATGTATATCAAAAGAATGTGTTAAATAGTAGGCACTCATTGCACTGCATTCTATATGCCAACCTGGTCTTCCACGACCCCAGGGGCTGTCCCAACTTGGTTCACCAGGCTTTGCAGCCTGTAATGAAATGAAACTGGCATGTAAAGCTAAAGCAGTAACTTTATAGAAAAGTAAAAGAAAACGTCACACCTTCCACAAGGCAAAGTCAGCAGGATTTCGCTTTCTTGAATCAACTGCAAGGCGTACTCCAGCTCGATTATCTTCTAATTTTCGTCCAGATAGGCGACCATACTCTGGAAAACTATCGACAGAGAAATAAACATCTCCATCAACTGTATATGCATAGCCATTAGTCATTACCTACAGGTGACACCTAAAGATCATTAGTGCATAAATAATAGCATTTAGAAGAAACCAGAGCATATATGGGGAAGAAGAAAAGACAAAAAGCAGTTTACGCTAGATCTAAGAAAGAAAGATTATAGAACTGCAGACTTTAAGCAGCATGTTGCACTTTCCTCTCATCAAACACATAGTTTTACTTCTACTGACGGCATTGTCCATCCTTACTACATATGCATTTCTCTCATTGTATACTAGAATAAATATTACAGACTCTCTTTAGTGTAAAGGACACAATCTTGGAATGTAGTTCTTAGTTTTTTTTTTTCCCCAAAAGCAGCAGTCATAAAGAAACAAATTTGCACAGAAAAAGAGGGGTATTCATGTTACTAAAGTTCAGAGTAGGAGAAACCACATATTAATTTTGAGATTAAAAGGAGATAATAAGAGGGAGCCCATCAATAGGTTTTTAACTGTCAAAACACGTTTTGGAAGAGATAATCTAGATGTGAGAACCTTAGCTATCATTTCCTTAATCTCCTCCATATGCTCACTAACACGAGGTTGATGAGTTGGTGGGAGGCATTGGAGATCATCCATGCCTTTTGGAAACTCCTGGCAGTATCGACCACTCAAAGCTATTGGGTCCTCTCCAAACTCATTAGCCCGACGAATTATCTGAAAAGAACCGACTGTTAAGCACCTGAAGTATTATATACAGTGAGCTAACTGGTATTGCCATGCTTATCGTAAAATAAAAAGAAATAAGTTGTCTCCTCTTCTTAGGTCAAAGAAGTTCCTTTTGTCATGGGAGAGAAAACAGACTTACTCCCCAAAATAAATGTAATTCTCACCTTTTCATCTACATCTGAGAAGTTGCACACATACAAAACATCATATCTCAAGTATTTCAGATATCTGTAAATTCCAAATCAGAATGTTAGTTAATTTGAAGTAAAAAAGACCATAGACTACTAAAAGAACTAATCTAAATGCACCGACATTGAGCCATACCAAAATACATGATAAAACATAAGTTCCATGATAATAAAAAAGATGCAGGTTAAAACAATAAGCTCTTCGTGGGTTCTTTTCTTTTTCCTTTTCTCCTTTTTGCATGTAACCGCTAACCCAAGCTCTTTTTGGTTCCCATGTTCAATGACTCCTAGGAGCTACTAAGTCCAAGTTAATCTGGTAAACAGGTGCCAAGATGCACCAACCACGTATGACACGTTACAGCTTACAATAGGCACAATACTTATACTACAGGAAATGCAATATAACACAAAACTCAAACATCCACCGTAATGAGAAATTGATAATAAAAAACGGAGAGCATAAAAATATAAAAAATCCAATTTCATAGGAACACTTCCCATGCTAGTTGGTGACATTCCTTCAATGATTCAGTTTCTATCTTCATCGGCAGATTCATAGCACATCAATTTTTTTTCCCAAAATCAGCATAACTGTCGTTAATACTACCAAGAGTAGAAACAAGAAGTCTTCATTTACTTAATGTATTCCTGCTATCCCATTTTGTTCAGCACACAAATCAGCTACTTTTAATTAAAATTTTCCAATCCATATTTATAAAAAGTTGTCTTAGTTTCAGTGCATTTTTTATTTTCATAAAGTCAATGAAGAGTGGGACAAGAATATTGTGCCGGGTGATTTGGAGTATTCCTTGAGTCGTAAAGATTTTGGGTATTGTAGGCATATAAGGTGTCACACCTCCCTTCGGCACGCCTACCTCGAAGGGTAAATGCGAGGGAGTTTTTCCAATTAAAGTGACAATATTCGAAACGGGATTATTTTATTTATTTCAGAGTCGCCACTTGGAATAAATTAGGGTGTCCCAAGTCACCGATTTATTTAAATCCCGAATCGAGGAAATTTCGACTTTCAAATGAAGTCTGCGAACCAGAAATTCTAAGTAAGGAATTTTGTTGACCCGAGGGAAGGTGTTAGGCACCCCCGAATCCCGTGGTTCTAGCACGGTCACTTAAACTATTATAAATGGCCAAAATATCTGATTTTATACATGTTATAACCTATTTGCCTTTAATCAATTTAGAACCGCTTTTATTAAGTTAAAAATTATACCTGTCGACCTTTAAGCAAACGGGTCTAATTTCAACCTGGACCCGGGCCCTAACTATACATGTTTTTGTATCCTACATTGTTTCATCTCTAAAAGTGAAAGGAGAAGTAACATCCCATATTTTGAGTTATTTGTAATTGAATTCTGAACATGACTTGTTAGAGTCTGAAATGAACTAAACAGACCTCCATTTAACATTTAGGGGGCCCAGGCCCAACGTGAAAAGCAGGGACTGGGCCATCCTATGCTGATTTGAGCCGACTACATGGCGTTATCCATGTTTAAATTCGCAATACGGCTGAAACGAGATTGATGTTGAGGGAAACTGTTTTTACGGGGCTAAATGAACCAAAGAGTATAAACTAACTGATTATTTAACCTTAGTACTTGATATGCATTTAAATGGCTATAATGAAATAACTAGAGATGGCAGTGCATGGATACTACATCATTGGTTTTTCTAGCTAGCGTACATGGGAATGAATTCACAAGCTTAGATTACTACCAATCAGAATTTACTTATACATTTACAGCCTACTCACATGACTCGAATGAACAAATAACTAGCATATGGATACAACTAAATATATGAAGATGCGACTGAGCGGGTTCGAACTTTAAAACTTCACTTTATTCATGCTTCGAACTTCAGCTACATTGTATACCAGTGTAACAGATGTGTACCTGGAATTCGGAAAATTCAGAAATGAGGAAGGCAGAGACCAGTAATGCAGTAGCTCAAACAGCAACAGCAAATAACAACAGCAGCAGTAGCCAATAGGAAAATCAGGAACAACTCGAAATAGCAGGCGACTTAAGAAAAGCAAACAGCAACTCCAACAAAAACGAACAGCAGCAATAAAAGACCCAAATAGCTCAAAGAAAACTTCAGATAACTTGAACCCTCCGATATGGAAATAGAAACAGAGAAAGACCCAAATTGTTTCCGATCTTAAACCAATATAACAGTGCTATAGGGTGTAGGATCGCTTAAGATTTGACTCTTAAATCTCTTAACTAATCCTTTAAGAAAAAATAACTCTCACAAATGAGGCTAAAAGCAGCTCTTACAACTGATGGCTAAAAGGGCTCTAAAGTTGGCAGTTAAGGAACTCTAAACTGCTGGTTAGAGCTGTGTATTAGAGTGTATATCAGCCCTCCTCCCTTCCAAAAATCTCCTGTTTTCTATTTCTGCCCCCCTTCCTCTTTTTTTTCCAGAATCTCCCATTATATTGTCTATGGCCTCCCCTTATATCCAGAACTAAAACAGTCCTGCAGCCCCTTTTTTATTGTTTAAAAACTGATCAGCCCCCATATTATTCCCTCTGTCTTCCCACTTTGAATTGTCTAAACATGGGTTTCATTTTCTAATCTCTGAAGTGCAGAAACTGGTGGAGACACTGCTGTCCAGCAGGTTCCACTAGTCTATC
>MU707719.1:239949-257266 GCA_026770625.1 Nicotiana glauca
GGGTAGTGTTATATAGGGAATGGGGGATGGGATCCTGGCTGTTGGATCAAACAAGATTGATGGCCAGGATCTCTTGCTAGGGGACAAACGACGTCGTCTCGTTTAAATGAGACTGGGTCGGTCTTAAGGGTGAACGGGTCGGTTTATTTGGAAGGCTTTGAGATCGTTGGATGAAATGAGACGAACGGCTCAGATTAAATGCCCTCGAACGGCGTGGTTTGGATTAAAGAATAAACAGAACTGAGCCGTTAGATTTGATTCGATCAACGGTCCTGATAGAAAGCCTGGATACGACGTCGTTTTGACATCTCTGAGACCAGCCTTTCGTGGCCTGGGCCAAATACTGGTTTGGGCTTGATTTCTTTGCATTTTTAGCCATTTTCCAACTTTCTTAACTAGCCACCATTAATTTAAACACACTCTATCATATTAAAAGAGATGAAATCACATTCCTATTGATCAAACACACAAGCAATCAAAGCAAAACTACACATTTTAAAATACTCGATGACGAAGGACGATAATGCATACATATATTTTTTGTATTTTTAATTAATTTAAACAAATAAACATGCATACATAAATGCAAACAAATAACAAAAATTCGCAAAATCACACACAATGCAAAACTATTTTATTTTGAATTTTTGGGAATAACTCTCATATAGGGCAAAAATCACGTGCTCACATAAGGTTGAAGAGGTTGAAAGGGCTATGCGTAGGATGAGCAGGGGAAAGGCAACCGGGCCAAATGAGATCCTTGTAGAATTTTGGAAGAGCGCGAGCAGAGCAGATTTGGAGTGGCTAATTAAGTTGTTTAATGTCATTTCAAGGCGGCTAGGATGCCCAAGAATGGAGGGGGAGCACGATGGTCCCGTTGTACGAGGATGAAATCGAGGTTGGAAGCATGAAATATAAGCAAATTCGAGTTAAAAAAACTTACCCCACTCTGAATTATGATAATCCCCTCAAAAATCGACCAAATCTGAGCACTAGATCTCAAATTGCGATAAAATAACTCAACCCCTCGAAATACAAGCTTCTCCCCAGCACTTTCGCACCTGCGATCCACCAACTACTTTTGCAGGGCCACAAAACCTTGCTTTTGCGAGTACCCATAAAATCCCGATCTCTCGCACCTGCGGAAGATCTTCCTCTTCGGCTACATTGTAGGTGCAAGGAAAGCTCCACATTTGCGCCCTACTCGCTTCTGTGCCAAACTGACTGCTTATGCGGTCTCGCAGATGCGGTTAAATCTCTGGATCTGCAGAATCCTGCTCCCAACTCCAAATTGCACTTTTGCGCCAAGGCGATCGTATCTGTTGTTTCGCACATGAGCCCAAAGCTCCGCACGTGCAACCACACCAAAACCAGACCTGCCCCAACACCCTTAAATTATCCAAAATCAATCTAAAACACACCCGAGCCACATGGGACCCCGTCCGAACATACCAAAAAAGTCCCATGGACTACTCATATTTCCAAATTTTAAACTCCTACTGAACCATATCAAATCAACCCGGAATGATAAAAATTTTGCACATAAGTTTCAAATGACATAAAGAACCTATTATAACTCTCAGAACACAGTCCGAACCCGATAACCTCAAAGTCAACTCCCAGTCAAACCTATGAACTTTTCAAACCTTCAAATCACCAACTTTCGCCAATTAGCGCCAAAATCTTTCAAAACATCGGAATGCAAATCTGGGCATATACCCAAGTCCAAAATCACTGTTTGGACCTAAGGAACTATTAAAACTCCAATCCGAGGTCAAATACACAAAAGTCAAACTTGGTAAACTCTTCAAACTTAAAGCTTCTAAAATGAGAATTGTTCTTCCAAATCAATCACGAACCATAAGAAAACCAAAATTGACGATACACGCAAGTCATAGTACACCATATGAAATTGGTCAAGACCTCAAACCGCCGAACAAAGTGCAAATGTCAAAACGACCGGTCTGGTCGTTATATTCTCCCCCACTTAAATATATGTTCGTCCTCGAACGTGCCAAGAGTCGTTCCAAAGCCATCAAATCACCCTATAATCTCCCCACACCCAAAACTATGGGTGATCCCACGTCACCCTAATCCATATAAGCCTGATAACACAACCTAACTGAAGGTCCTGACCTCAACCTTAGTCCATAAACCTTAGAACCCAAACCCCCAGCGTCCTGAACTCATTATAAGACCCGATCCTTGCATCTATAAACCGTATAAGTCTGAACAAGCTATATCAAGCCATAATCATATTCTAAATATAATCACATGATATTCCACATAACTTAGTTACTTCTATAATAACTTCCGACCAGAATGGCTACACGATAACAAACTCGATACCGGTAACAAATCTCATATTAAATAAAACCTTGCTCTAAACCTTCGAACACAACCAATGATGAAAGATACACACAGAAACTCATAACCACCCATCAGATCAACAAATTTTAGAGCTCTCTTGCTCGATAAGAACTATAGCCTGAATCTAAGTTGACAATGTCGTTATTCTTCCATACATACCTTAATAAAATTTGATAGCACTCATTCCAGGTCCAATACCCTCATCTCATGTAGTACAATCTGCTCGACCGACACGCCCCACCAACACCACCTCCTAGGATTCATGACGAGGGGATCGACTACAGAAGCCGTCCAACTGGTGAGAAAAATGGTGGAACAGTATAGGGAGAGGAAGTGGAACTTACATATGGTGTTCATTAATCTAGAAAAAGCATACGACGGAGTCCCCAGAGAAATTTTATGGAATGTTTAGAGGACAAAGGTGTTCCTGTAGCGTACACTAAGGTGATTAAGGACATGTATGAGAGACCCGTGACCTGGGTTAGGACAATGAGAAGAGACTCAAATCACTTTCCGATTGTAATGGGGTTGCATCAAGGATCAGCCCTTAGCTCATTTTTATTTGACTTGGCGATGGATGAATTAACACGGCACATTCGATGGGAGGTGATGTGGTGCATGCTATTTGTAAATGGCATAATACTAATTGACGAGACGCAAGGCGGTGTTAACACTAGGCTGGAGGTTTGAAGACAGACTTTGGAGTCCGAAGGTTTCAAGTTAAGTAGGACTAAGACAGAATACTTGGAGCAGGGGCATACGCAGAATTTCTCGTAAGCGGTGCCGATATTTAAAGAAATAGATTAACAATCCAATATAATGATATCATATACTAAAAAAATACCGTTCTAAGTCATATTAATAAAGTACATTACTATAACTCTTCTCAGTGAGTGTGATTTACTCTTTTGGAATGGACTTCTAATATCCCAATTGAAAATAATACTTAATACTTCTTTTTGTATGTAAGAACCATGCTCAAAACTTACAAAAACACACAGATATAAGTACTAAGGTTCGAACCCACGACATCCCACAAATATTTTAGGCGCTTAACCGTGTGAGCTAAGCCCTCCTATTTGACAAGCAACGTCATTTTAATTGATTTAATAGTTATTTAATTTCTGTATGTTTAGCAAATTTTCCGACAAAGCGGTGTCATATGCTAGGGTGGTTCCGCCCCTGACTTGGGGTGCAAGGTCAGTGACGTAACTCGGGAAGCCGACATGACAACAGGCTTGATACACAAGTCATACCAAAAAGAGGGAGTTTCAAGTATCTTGGGTCAATAATATAAGGTAATGGGCGTATAGGTCGGGATGGATGAAGTGGAGGCTCGCATCTAGTGTCATGTGTAATAAGAATAAACCACATAAGATTTTATAGAGCGGTTTGTTAGGTGGACTATGTTGTACGTGGCGGAGTGTTGCTAATCAAGAACTCCCAAATGTAGATGTTAAAAGTACCAGAAACGAGGATGTTGAAGATAAGATTAGAAATGAAGATATTCAGTAAAAGGTGAGAGTGGCCCCTCGTGGTGGACAGGATGCGAGAAGCGAGGTTGAGATGGTTCAGACATATGAAGAGAAGGTGCCCAAATGTCCCAATAAAGAGGTGTGAGAGATTGACCATGGGAGCCTAAAGAGAGGTAGAGGTAGGCCAAAGAAGTATTGGAGAGAGGTGATCAAAAAGAACATGGCACATCTACAGCTTACCGAAGACATAACCCTTGATAAGAAGGTGCGGAGGTCGAAAATTAGGGTAAAATTTAGTGGGACGTAGAGCATATTCTCTTTTCACACATATAGTATCATCATTACTCTAGTAGTTTCAGATACGTAGATCTCTAATACTACCGGTTGTCCGTTTTGCTTTGCTAGTCTTATTATACTACTTTTTGTGGCGGCTTCTTTTTACATGGCTTCTCCATTGATGTATTTCTTTTCAAGTATATTGAGGTTATGCTTTCCCTGAGTCGAATGTCTTTATACCTTCACAAGCTGGAGGTAAGGTCAGCGTACACACTACACTCCCTGGACCCTATTTTTGTGGGATTACAGTGGGATTGTGGTTGTTGTTGTTAAAGTCAATGAGATAGGGTCTGAAATAAAACTGGACTGTTTGCCCCTGTATTCCTAATAGCGTCTTCTTCTTTTGGAGATGGGGAAATAATTAACACAAACTTTCCATCCAACACAATAAAATCAATCTCCAAATTCCGCTCGACTACTACTACTAGTAAACCTCAACCCAAACAAAATTAGGATTGGCTATATGAATCCTCTCAACCATCCTGTTTTTTTGGGGTCCAAAATTATTCCGATATTACCTTATTCTCAATAATTTAGGGTCTATTAAACTACAAATTCTCTTAATCTCGCACTGAACTCCTGACAAACATTGGACATAATGTAGTTGTAACAACAATACATAAACCTTAATACCAACTAATTGGTATTGCCTATATTTTATTTTATTTTTTGATAGGTTAATTGGTACTACTAATGTGGATAGAACACAGTGCTACAGTTCCAATTTTGTTTTTATTTAAACTAGTTATTTCAGAATAATTCCCATCTGACCGCCAAATTCCCCTAAGCTTTACTCAAACTTTCCACTCTCTAAATTTCCAACCATGGTTCTTAATCGAACAACATCCATTAACTTCCCATTTTCCAAAACTCCAAACATGCTTCTTTATTAATCAACTCCCTCTATGAACTATTCATCACAATTTGACACCAATACATAACATAGAAGGAA
Source organism: Nicotiana glauca (assembly GCA_026770625.1). Taxonomy (NCBI): domain Eukaryota; kingdom Viridiplantae; phylum Streptophyta; class Magnoliopsida; order Solanales; family Solanaceae; genus Nicotiana; species Nicotiana glauca. The sequence continues at coordinate 245,083 of MU707719.1, forward strand.
AGCAACAGGCCAAAATCACAAACAACTCTAACTGAAACAAATAAAAACATCTGCAATTCAATCATTCACATAGAAACAAATTTCCGTAAAATTTGACCTGTAGAGAACGTCGAAGGCGACATATGAACGGGCATGGCCGATGTGACTGAAGTCATAGGGAGTAACACCACATATGTACATTTTAACCTTGTCAGGTTCCTTCGATTTGAAAACCTCCTTCTGCTTCGTCATTGTATTATATATCTGCAATTCCAACTTGTCCATCGCCATTTCTCACAAGTTTGCCGTATCAACGGGAAACCAAAATCAATTTATTTACTACCTTTAAAGGTTTGTTTTCCCCTTTCTTCGGCCTTTCTTTCCCTCTGTTTTATACAGATATAAGAAAAGCTAAATTTAAAATTTAAAATTTAAAAACAAAACTTTATGTAGGAGTCGGCAAAGACTAGCTAAAATTTAATCAAATTTGGTTTCAAATTCGAGTTATAAAAGACTAGGAAATTTTGGAAAATAGTTTCTATGGAAACTCCAACGATCTTAGAAAAAAAAATCTATTTATTTATGAAAGCATTAACATAACCGTTACAAGTCAAAACTAATTTAGAAAAGAATCTTTAAAATCTTACAAATACTATAATCTGCCTTGTTTTCAAAATTACAAGCACCATCTTTGAAAAAGTGCTATGTAAATCTCTTAAGTTTAAGATTGAAGCACAAAATTATGTAGTTTTTTTACAAAATCAATATATTTTGACATATTTTAAATGACTAGTCTTAGGATACGTGCTTTGCGCATGCAACTATCGATGAATACTCAAATTTTAAAAATCACATACATATATTAGGTAATTTGTTTGAATTATAAATAAAATTAAAGAAAAACTTCCAAATGATAATATAGTGTTCCTATTAGCTAGCTGAATAAATAAAAAAATCTTATCACATAAAAGTTTCCAGATGCCTTCTTGTGATTTATGGGAACTTATGTCGAAATTTTAAAAAAATAATATTATTTATGTGACTTAATAATGAAAATAAAACATAAATATATTTTTATCACGATTCTTAAAATATTTGTCTAATAACACGTATTAAAATTAAATCTTTTGGTCTTATAAAAATTTGAGAATGAAAAGGTTGGCTTTATATACCTTCTAAAAATTTAATAGTGGCAATATAAAGTTTAAAGAATGACTAATGCTTACATAATCTTTCGACCATTCATTTGGAGAACATAAGAACAGTCAACATGTTGGGCTATTTGCATATTTGGCCTCATGCCCAAAGTGGAGAACGTGATATCTACAGGTCCAATATCTATTTATCTGTATAGCATTATTTTTGTTCAAAAAATAGAATAGTATTTTTCCTTTTGTTTAGCTTAGTGGACTGATATTGTAATAGAATAAATATGGGTATTGTATATAAAGGAGGAGGCCCAACTCTAATGAGTTGACCGACTTATTTCTCATTTTCACATTTTCTGTTGAACGAAACTCTCTCTCAGAAGAACCTTCTCGAACCCTAACCCCATTGATGAAAACCTTCGTTTCCTCTGATTTTGCTTTTTAATATGGTATCAGAGCAGGGATTTTGTTAGCTTTTGTTCTCCTGCATCGTCCGATATTACCCTTGTTCGATCTCGTGGTGTTTTTCTGTCTTCGTCAAAAATCTGCATCTTCACCGATTTGAGAAAATTTTGAGGTGCTTAGGTGTGGCTTTTCTCTTTTCTATCAACGGAGTTCCTTTGATTTGGAGATTCTATGGCATTTTTCTCGAATTTTCAAACTTGATCGAAGAACCTTTCTCTGTCAGACCTAGGGTTTATGCTGCTAAAGGCATTTCCTTCTTGTGACGACCCGACCCGTTGTCACGCGAGTTACCGCCCCATTTCCACCCATATTATGTTGCTCTATATTTCAATATCAGTATTTGAGTTGATCGGATAGAATTGAATTGGTTTTAGTTGGAAATGAAGCACTTAGCCTCTTAGAAGGAAGCTTGTTTTGGAAAAGTCAATCGGAAGTTGACTATATAGTTAGAGGGCTCGAATGTGAATTCTGGTAATTTAGTTAGCTTCGAGGGATGATTTATGACTTAGGAGTGCGATCGGAATTGATTTTGGAGGCTTGGTATAGAATTAGGCTTGAATTGGCGAAGTTTGAATTTTGGCGAATTCCGGTTGATATGTGAGATTTTGATCCGAGGGTCGGAATGGAATTCCGAGAGTTGCCTAGCTTCATTAGGTGATTTTGGATATGTCTGAAAATTTTCAGATCAATTCGGACGCCGTTTGGTCGGATTTTTGATCGAATGTGCAATTCGAAAGTTTTAAGAAAACTTAGGCTTTGATTTGAGGAAAATTGAGGATTTTGATGTTAATGATAGTGTTTTGATGGTTCGAGCAAGTTTGAATAAGGTTATAGGATGTGTTGGTACCTTTGGTTGAGGTTCCGGGGGCCTCGGTGTGATTTCGGGTGGTTAAACGGGAAGTTTAAAGCATTGTTGCAAGTCTGATCTTTCTGTCTTCTGGTATTTCTGCATCCGCGGAAAAGGAGCCGCAGAAGCGGTTTCGCAGATGCGGCGGGGAGGTCGCAGAAGCGGGCAGGCGTGGCCCAGGGTAATGGACAGGGGGTCGCTTCAGCGGGTCCGCATAAGCGGATATTATACCGCAGAAGCGGTCGATAGGAAACCGCATAAGTAGATATTGAGTCGCATAAGCGAAGCCTGGCATCTTAAGTGAAAACCGCATAAGCGGTCATTTGGCCACAGAAGATGTCCCGCATAGGCGGTAGCGGGACCGCAGAAGCGAAACCCGATAGGGGTTTTAGTGAACAGTAGTTCACGATTTTTGAAAGAGAAGAAAACATATTGGACCTTGGACTTAGGCGATTCTTAGGCGAATTTGAAGAGAATTCGAAGGGGTTTCATCAGGTATGAATTATTAGACTCAGAATATGTTATTATGGTGTAAAAATATGGATTAATCACTGAAATTCGAGAAATTAGAGGGTAAAAATGGAGGTTAGGGCTTGGAACTTAAGAGAGTTTAAATTTGGGTTTTGAAAGGGCAATTGAACCCCGATTTTGGTAAATTTGATATGTATAGACTCGTGGCAAGACGAGGAATCCGGTGGTGTAAATTTCGTAATTTTTCGAGAAGTGGGCCCAGGGCTCGGGTTTTGCCAACTTCGTGATTTTTGGTGTTTTTCGAGTCTTTTGAATTGGGTTATGTTTCTTTAGCCTATTGTAATGTATTCATTGTGGTTTTGACCAGATTCAATGCGTGAGGAGGCGGATTCGAGAGGAAAATGCATAGCGGACTAGTCTTGTGGCCGGCTTGAGGTGAGTAATAGAGGTAGATGATGACCTGAGGGTTTGAAACCCCGGTTTATCACACTGTGACGCTATATTGAGGTGAGACACACACTCCATGACGAGTGAGGGGTCGTTTGTGATTGGGGTTGTGGATTAATCCGCCCCGAATGGTGTCTAAGCTGTGCTTTGGACTATAGACTGATTAGTAAACAACCTACTTGGATTGCTATGAGCATATTTGGGCTGTGTGCCGATTATTTGGATCCCTTAGGGATTATTATCATTGTTTCCATGTTGCTTAGCATGTTTTCATGATATCAGTCCTGGGTTAAATACTGTCTCGAAATGATTAATAAATTTCCCAAGTTTTAAACACTTAATCTATAATTCCTAATAATTGGAACTGAAAATGATAAACTTGACAGTGCCTGTGTGGCTTACATGTATATATCTGGACTGAGTGTGCATCGGGATGCACGCCGCATCGAATGCTACGATGATATTGCGCTTGGACTGTAGGAGCCCCTCCGGAGTCTGAACCCTTACAGTGAGCGCGGGTACCAAAATAGATCGGGTTGTACGCTGCAACGGTCATGTGCATTGCATTGCATTCATGTTCTGATGTTTATCTTATCTAGTTGTTTCTGTCTTGTTGTCATTTCACCGTTAATTATGCTAAATTGTTAGTGTTAGCTTTACATTGTGGTATTTTCGGGATTTCATACTTTCAGTTATTATATATGTCTATTACCACTGAGTTGGAAGTACTCACTTTACTCCCTGCACCTTGTGTGCAAATTCGGGTGTCTCGGGAGCATAGTTGAGCTTTTTGCTGCTTTAGAGTTTCTCAGGAGTTGTCGAGGTAGCTGCCTGGCGTTCGCAGGACCCCACTCCTCCCCTATCCCTTTATTATTTCCGCATTTTTGAACATCAGTATTACTGAGGATTTATTATTTTGTTATCTTAGAGGCTCTAGACTCATGATCCCAGGTCTTTGGGAGTTTTATTGGCAGTTGTTATGATTTTCGTACTACTTCGATATATAATCACTGTTTAGAACTATATTATTTGATAATTTAATGCTATAAATTGGAAAATAGGTTGTGTGGTTGAGTTGTGAACGTTATATGGTCGGGCTTGCCTAGCATTTGTGTTGGGCGCCATCACGACCGGGATTGGGGTCGTTACAAGTTGGTATTAGAGCCTAGGTTACTAGGCCTCATGAGTCATGAGCCGGTTAGTAGAGTCTCGCAGATCGGTACGGAGACGTCTGTATTTATCCTCGAGAGGCTGCAAAACCTTTAGGAAACACTTTATATCCTTGAACTCTTGTCGTGCGACTTTGTTGTTCTAAGTCCTCAACTTCTGTATTCTATTCTCCCGCAGATGGCGAGAACCCGTGCTACTGGACGTGATTGACGACCACCATTGCTACCTGCTAGAGGCCGTGGTCGTGGTTGTGGTCGAGGCAGACCAGTGAGAGCAACTCCTGCAGATTCATCAGCTGCCCAGGTTCCGGACCAGCCTCCAGTTGTAGATGCTCCAGCAGCACCTGTTCAGGCATCGACATTGCCCATTGTGATTCCTAGTCTTCAGGAGGCTTTAGCTCAGATCTTATCCGTCTGCACTGTCCTGCTTAGGCAGTCTCAGCCACCACTGGAGCAGCTACTTCTCAGACCGGGGGTGGTCATCACACCCCCGTAGCTCGCACACCCGAGCAGGTTGTTCAGGGAATGCAGACACCGGGAGCAGCCCCAGCTCAGCCAGTCGCACTAGTCACACCAGTTGCCCCAGTTTCACCAGTTGCACCAGTTGTCCCAGTTGCACCAGTTACCCCAGTTGCGCCAGTCGCACCAGCTCTAGACTTTGTGGTTCCAACTATGCTAGACGACGAGCAGCGTCGACTGGAGAGGTTCGGTAGGCTCCAGCCTCCAACATTCAGTGGCACTGAGGGCGAGGATGCCCAGGGATTTCTAGACAAGTGTCAGCGTATGCTTCGCACTGCGGGGATTTTGGAGTCGAGTGGAGTGGCTTTTACTAATTTCCAGTTCTCATGGCCTGCATTTACATGGTGGGAGGAGTTTGAGAGGCGTAGGCCTGTTGGAGCAGCGTCCCTTACTTGGCAGCAGTTCTCCGCTCTCTTTCCGTAGTAGTATGTATCGCAGTCTCGCATAGAGGAGCTACGTCGTCAGTTTGAGTGGTTGGTTCAGGGAGAAATAACTGTGACTCAGTACGAGTTGAGATTTATGCAGCTAGTTCGGAATGCTACTTGGATGATCCCGACAGATCGAGAGAGGATTAGGAGGTTTGTGGATGGTCTTATCCAGTCCGCATTTTGATGACTAGAGAGAGGGTTGTGGCCGCCTCGTTTGAGGAGGTAGTTGATATGGCTTGACAGATTGAGACAAATCACCGTCGCGAGCGTGAGGAGAGGGAGGCCAAAAGGCCTCGAGGTTCAGGTAGCTTCAGTGGTGATCCGTCTAGGGGCCAGTTCCAGCGCAGTAGAGGTCGTTCTTTCAGACCTCCTCAGTCATGTCGTACATAGTCCAGTGGGGTTTCTTAAGGTCGTGGTCGTCAGGGTTATCAACAGGGTCAGTCTTCACTTAGCACCCTTCCAGCTCACAGCTCTACTCCTGGCTCTTCATCCCAGGGTTCGTCCGCAGTGAGGGGTTCCCTTCAGTCCCCTTCTCCAGCTCTGGGTCATTGCTACGAGTGCGGTGAGTTAGGTCACATGAGGAGACAGTGTCCTCGGCTTCGTGGTGGTCGGTCTCAGCAGAGGGATCATCCCTCCTCTTCTACTCCATCTACTTCAGCATTATCCCAGTCAGGTAGGGGTGGGGATCAGACAGCTAGGGGCCTTCCTAGGGGTGGAGATCGATCTAGTAGTAGTCAGGCTCGATTCTATGCTCTTCCAGACAGGAGGGACGCCATCGCATCCGACACCGTTATCACAGGTATTATCTCAGTCTTCCACAGGGATGCCTCTGTTTTGTTTGATCACGAATCTACCTATTCCTATGTATCTTCATATTTTGCTCATCATTTGGGTACGACTCGTGGTTGTCTTGCCTTTCCTGTGCATGTATCTACCTCGGTGGGTGATGGATCATGTATATCGATCATGTCTGGTGACTATTGGGGGTTTGGAGACCCGAGTTGACTTGTTATTGTTGGGCATGGTAGATTTTGATGTGATTATGGGTATGGATTGGCTATCCCCGCACCATGCTATTGTGGAATGTCATGCCAAGACAGTTACGTTGGCTATTCCGGGTGTTCCGAGGATCGAGTGGCGAGGTATGACTGATTATGTGCCCAGTAGGGTGATTTCTTTCTTAAAGGCCCAGCGGATGGTTGGTAAGGGTTGTTTATCATATTTGGATTTCGTGAGAGGTGTCAGAGCTGAGACTCCTAGTCTTGATTCAGTTCCTGTTGTGAGGGATTTCCCTGATGTGTTCCCAGCAGACCTACCGGGCATGCCACCGGATAGGGACATTAATTTTGGTATTGACCTGGTGTCGGGCTCTCAACCTATCTCTATTCCTCCCTATCGTATGGCACCAGCCGAGTTAAAAGAATTGAAGCAGCAGCTTCAGGAGCTCCTAGATAAGGGGTTCATTCGCCCGAGTGTGTCATAGTGGGGTGCACCGGTCTTATTTGTGAAGAAGAAGGATGACACGATGAGAATATGCATTGACTACAGACAGTTGAACAAGGTGACAGTGAAAAACAAGTATCCACTACCCCGTATTGAGGATTTGTTTGACCAGCTTCAGGGGGCAAAGGTATTCTCTAAGATTGATCTTTGTTCAGGCTATCACCAGTTGAAGATTAGGGACTCAGACATTATGAAGACAACTTTCAGGACGAGATATGGGCATTATGAGTTTCTAGTTATGTCTTTTGGGCTGACTAATGCCCCAGCCATGTTCATGCACTTGATGAACAGTGTATTTCGATCGTATCTAGATTCATCTGTGATTGTGTTTATTGATGATATCCTGGTGTACTCGCGTATCCAGGAGGATCATGCGCAGCATTTGAGGGTGTTGTTGCAGAGACTGAGAGAGGAGAATCTCTATGAAAAGTTCTCCAAGTGTGAGTTCTGGCTTAGTTCTATGGCTTTTCTGGGACACGTGGTGTCCAGTGATGGTATACAGGTTGATCCAAAGAAGATTGAGGTGGTGTAGAGTTGTCTTAGGTCGTCCTCAGCCACTGAGATTCGGAGTTTCCTCGGTTTGGTGGGTTATTATTGCAGGTTCGTTCAGGGTTTTTCATCTATTGTTTCGTCCTTGACAAGGTTGATGCAGAAGAATGCCCCATTTGTGTGGTCGGATGAGTACGAGGAGAGCTTTCAGAAGCTCAAGACAGCTTTGATCACAGCTCCAGTATTAGTATTGCCATCAGCTTCAGGTTCTTACATAGTGTATTGCGATGCTTCGAGAGTTGGGATCGGATGTGTATTGATGCAGGAGGGTAGAGTTATTGCTTATGCTTCTCGTCAGTTGAAGCCTCATGAGAAGAACTACCCTGTACATGATTTGGAGTTGGCTGCCATAGTCCATGCTTTGAAGATTTGGAGGCACTACCAATATGGCGTAACTTGTGAGGTATATACTGATCATCGCAGCCTTCAGCATTTGTTCAAATTGAAGGATCTTAATTTGAGGCAGCGGAGGTGGCTTGAGTTGCTCAAGGATTATGACATTACCATTTTGTATCATTCGGGAAAGGCCAATGTAGTGGCCGATGCTTTGAGCCGAAAGGTAATGAGTATGGGTAGTTTGCCGTACATTCCAGTTGGGAAGAGGCCCTTTGTAGTTGATGTCCAGGCTTTGGCCAATCGAATGGTGAGGTTAGATATTTCGGAGCCTAGTCGGGTGTTGGCTTGTGTGGTATCTCGGTCTTCCTTGTATGACCGCATTAGAGAGCGCTAGTATGATGATCCACATTTGCTTGTCCTTAAGGACAAGGTTCAGCATGATGATGCCAGAGATGTAACTATTGGTGATGACGGAGTGTTGTAGATGTAGGGCCGGATTTGCGTGCCCAATGTAGACGGGCTTCGGGAGTTGATATTGGAAGAGGCCCACAACTCGCGGTATTCTATTCATCCAGGTGTCGCGAAGATGTATCAGGATTTGAGACAGCATTACTAGTGTAGGAGAATGAAGATGGATATTGTGAGTTATGTATCCCGGTGTCTCAACTGTCAGTAGGTCAAATATGAGCATCAGAGGCCCGGTGGTGTACTTCAGCAGATGGATATTCCAGAGTGAAAATGGGAGAGGATTATTATGGATTTTGTGAGTGGTCTCCCTCAGACCTCGAAGAAGTTTGATTCGATTTGGGTGATTGTAGATAGGCTGATTAAGTCCGTGCACTTCATTCCGGTGTGTACTACCTATTCTTCGGAGCGGTTAGCGGAGATTTTCATTCGGAAGATTGTACGGTTGCATGGGGTCCCAGTTTCTATTATCTAAGATAGGGGTACTCAGTTTACTTCCCAGTTCTGGAGGACTTTTCAGCGAGAGTTAGGCACACAGGTAGAGTTGAGCACAACATTTCATCCACAGACGGACGGGCAATCCGAGCGTACCATTCAGATATTGGAGGACATGTTGCATGCATGTGTTATTGATTTTGGAGGTTCTTGGGCTGAGTTCTTGCCACTTGCAGAGCTTGCTTACAATAACAGCTACCAATCCAGTATTCAGATGGCGCCATATGAGGCCTTATATGAGAGGCGGTGTAGATCTCTGGTTGGTTGGTTTGAGCCTGGCGAGGCTATACTATTGGGGACAGAGTTAGTTCAGGATAACTTAGAGAAGGTGAAGGTGATCCAGGAGAGACTTCGTACAGCTCAGTCGCGCCAGAAGAGTTATGCGGACCGGAAGGTTCGAGATGTATCTTATATGGTGTGAGCACGTGATTTTTGCTCTCACGAAAATTACTCCCAAAATATAAAATGAAATAGTTTTATGTTGCATTTGATTTTTGTGGATTGTGTGTTACCTTTCTTTTGCATCTTGCATGCATGTTTATTTGTTTGAACTAATTAAAAATATACAAAAATACGTGTTACGTGCATTTAGGAATTAATTAGCCATAAAGTGGCTAGAAAAGAAATTACAAAAAACATGCATTATTGTCCGTTGTCATTGAGTAATTTAAAATATGTAGTTTTGCATTAATTATTTATGTGTTAATTAATAGGTGGGGGATTTTGTTTCTTTTTAATTTGATAGAATGTGTTTAATTTAGTGTTGGCTAGTTAAGAAAGTTGGAAAATGGCTAAAAATGCAAAGAATCCAGGCCCAAAACCAGCATTTGGCCCAGGCCACGGAAGGCTGGTCTTAGAGACGTCAAAACGACGTCGTCTCCAGGCCCTCCATCAGGACCGTTGATCGAATCAAATCTAACGGTTCAGTTCAGCTCATTCATTAAGCCAAACGACGCCGTTCAAGGGCATTTAATCTGAGCCGTTCATCTCCATTGATCCAACGGTCCTAGGCTCCTCTCACAACCCGTTTCATTTCGACCCGTTCCCCTCTGAGACCGACCCAGTCTCATTTAAATGAGACAACGTCGTTCGTCCCCTGGCAAGAGATCCTGGCCATCAATCTTGTTTGATCCAATGGCCCGGATCCCATCTCCTATTCCCTATATAACACTACCCTCACACCCCATGCCCCCGAACCAGACCCCCCCATTTCGTCTCTCATCGTCTCTAACATCAGAGACGGAACCCAGACCTCCCAAGAACCCTAGCTTAGCCGCCACCCTTCCACTTCGCCGTAAACCCGGCGGCAACGATGCCAACGACCACCACCTTAACACCCTAGGACCACTTAACCACCCTGAATCCAAATCCGTGGACCATTAACCTCGAATCAACCTGCATCGTCTCGAATATTGATTTGAAGATTCGAGCAGAAAACCAATCGACCCCAACCAAGCCCAAATTCATACCAGGTGTTCCCCTGACCTTCCTCATAACCAAACCAAGCTTGGTTTGGTTCGAATCTAACCAGAAAACTACGAACCTCAAATCGACGGTATGAACCCTAGAAATCTAAAGTGGGGATTCCAGTAGATTCGATAGGCGATTGAGGTCCGATGGACCTTAGTTTGGGTGTTCTCAGTTGAGAACACCCTAGTTAAGGTCCGTTTGGCTTCAAAATTTTGAGTTCCAGTCAAGTTCGAGTCTTCTTGAGTTTCTTGAGGTATTTTTCCCTTTCTTTGGTTCTTTCTGGTTTGTATCTGTTATTTGTTTATTTTAGTTTTAGTTAATTTCTCACGTTTAGTATTCGACTGTTCTGTTCATCTCCAACCAAGACCTTTTATTTGGTCAATTTTTCTTCTGGTCATTGTCAAGTAGGATATGAACTATATAGTCGAGTCATTAAATATCGACAAAACAGTTAGTTTCATAAAATCACCTGTTTTGTCCAAAAGCATGAATTACCATGTAGGTTCTCTGTGACTGTTTTGTTTGTTACTCGTGTGTATATATAGTCGACTAAATAAATGTCGTCAATTAAAATTGGTTGAAAACTAAGGAGGCATGATAATAGGCATTTTTGTTTACTCCTGTATAATTACCAGCCCTGCCTCTGTATTAATTCATACTGAGCCGGAAGATGCTCAGTTTGATAGCTTCAAGGGGTTCGAGTTGATCAGGATTGGTTCCCAATATGATCAACTCATTCCCTTTTAGACTGATACTCTTTGATTGTAGACCCTTCTGCCTTGAATCATTTGTTTGAATTATAGGATTGGTTATAGCTGTATAAAATTGGATGATTAGCAATCAGTGTTAATGGCAATTCTAAGGAGTTTATATACTGATTAAGAAGCTTGGGCAGGGGCAGTAATTCCCAGGGGTTTAAGGGTAGTTTTGGGTCTTAACAGGGTCTAATTGATTAGTTCAAGAAGTCTGTCAAATGGCTATTAAAATAACCCTAAGTTTAAAAAACAGTGGTGTTCCCATGACAGCATGGGAATTAATCTAAATACTATAATACACCCATAACTCTTGAATAAAACAATAGGGGACAAGGGTGGGGAACAAAATGGTTTGCATCAAGAAAAGGTTTTAGGGCATGGGAATCTAAGGGGTATGGGCAGTAAGGTCTGTTTTGCCTATAAATAGAGGATTTTCTAACTAGAGGAAGGGGTTTTTCTTCTTTGGACAGTCTAAAGAATTTTCTTTAAACAGTCAGTTTCTTCTTCTTTCATACGATCTAGGGGGTTGGACATTGAGGTTAGACATCACAGAGCGCTGAAAAAATATACACACTCAATAGACATGGCTAAAAATACAGCTCATATGGGGAATTTGGATAGAGTTTAGGCTGGATTTTTTAGAGGGAAAAGAGAGAAAAGAGGCTGGATTCTGATACTCAGAATTCAGTTTTCAATAGCGCAAAAGAAAACAGAAAATCAGAGGCTATTTGGTGCATTTTTGAGTGTGATCTAGACCTCCTGTTGTGTCTTTTTTTCTGGATTCTTGTTTGATTTTTAAGTTACTGCTGGAGTTCTGTTTAGTTTCCCACTTATTGCTGGATTTTTTGGGCTTCGAAGTTGCTGGTTTTTCTGTTGAGTCTTTTGTGGGCTGGTTATTATGGGGCTGGTTATGGTTGCTGATTGTTGTGTTATTGTTGTTGCTGCACTGCTGTAATCACTACTGCTTTACTGATCATCCTCCCTCTTCTTTATTTCCGAATATGAGGTACACAGTTGGTACTCCCTATAAAGATGAAAATTGAAGCATGAAATACAAATGAGGAGCTGAAGTTCTATGATTTATTTTTAAATCATATTCTGAATTAAGTTTATATATATGTACAGTAGTTAAGTTCAC
>MU707722.1:3616-14191 GCA_026770625.1 Nicotiana glauca
CTTCTTGCTACCATGATTTGCTTTTCTCTTGGGGTTTTTATTTTATTTTCTTCTTTCTTCGATCTTCTCTAACTTTATTTACGCATGAAAGAATTATAGGAGAAACTTCCCTTTTGGTTGATTCTCTGCTACAAACTTGTTCGCATTGTTTTTCGCTTCTAGGTCGCGTCCGTTTCTTGTATGGTCGCCTGAATTACACCCGTTTTAACTTTCAACAAAGAACAATTTGTTAGTTTGAAACGGAGGTTGGTTTTGTGGCCTTGATCATCTCAATTGCTTGATCGCAGTCCCATTTCCGTCGAGAACTTTGCTGCTTGCCGATCTTGAGAGGGGAATTCTTTCAAACTTGACAAAACTCAAACTTTTAAGTTTTCATGATGACTTGCCCGTGTAAGGGTTTGGTTCTCCCACCTCACTCTACTCTCGAAACTGTTGCCTTTTTCATTCTTTTCCAATGTCTTTACTTTGGAGGTAATCAAACATCATGATCGGCCGGGATTGGACTGACGCACCACTGAGGTTAGGTATTTTCTCTGCCTCTTGCCGGACGGAATTCTGTGAAATCGGTCCTGCCACCTTTTCCTTTGTAACCAGTTTCGGAATTTAAGGTTAAGCCAAAAGGAATTCAAGGAAAAGCAAACAAAGAGTGGAAAAGATGAATTTAAAATAGAAGCGTCCCTTTCGGAGGAAAAGAAGGATTTATCTGGGGTGCATGCTGACTTCAAATAGACATGACATGCTTTTTGGACTGGATGCCCGACCCGCACCAACTTCCGGCTTCTTACAAATCCATTGAATCGCATTTCCGAACCAGGGAACCTTGCCAGGACTTCTAGTGATGAGATATCCCCTTTTTTGGCCGATAGCTCCCTTTGCGGGTTTTCGCTAATCGACCTCTCTCATTTCTCTTCTCAATGTCGCCCGATAGTGCTCTCTGCGAGTTTTCACTAAACGGACTCTCTCATTTTTGGTTTCTCTACACCCGTCGCCTCATGGTGCCCGAAGGTTTTCACCGATAAGACTCTCTCATTTATTTCTCTCAATTTAGAATGCATCTTCTTTCAACAATGATATTTCTTAGTTTTCCCAGCCTTTGGCAATTGATCCGAAGGACTTGCACTCGGTTTTGGGTAACAAGAATTGTGGACGGGATTACAACTTTGGAATCATTTGGTGGGCTCGTGGTTGAACCATTATAACATCTGCCCCAGTTTCAACTTCGGGGAAAATTAGATTTTTGTTTTGGTGTGACTGAACCTCAGATAGAGGCTGCCTACGTATCCTTTCGGAATCAAGCCAGAACATAGTTCAAACAAATAATTTTTTTTAAGGAATTTTTTCATACGATGCTTTTGGATTCCAAAGAGGGTAGCCAAAGAAATGTAACCGGCTCAAAAGGGCTTGCAAAAAGGGTTGATAGTATTTGGGTGGTAGGAATAAAAGCCTTTATCATCTCAAATGCGCCAAGACATCACCGAAGTAAACTTAGACATAGTACCTTTTGACTGCATCCGCATTCACAGCTGTTTCAGGATCATTTCCTTCAATATCACCCAGATATAACGCTCCTCTTGGAAATATCTTCCTGATGATGTACGAACCCTTCTAGTTAGGAGAAAATTTTCCTTTTGCTTCCTGGTGGTGGGGAAGAATTCACCTTAACACCAGCTGACCTACTTCAAAATTCCTGGGTCGTACTTTCTTGTTGTAAGCACGAGCCATTCTTTGTTAGTATAACTCCCAGTGACAGACCGCAGCCATTCGCTTTTCATCAATTAAGGTCAACTGCTCCAATCGAGTCTTAACCCATCCGCTATCTTCAATTTCTGCTTCAACGATGGTCCGGAATGCAGGAATTTCTACCTCTGCCGGTATCACCGCCTCGGTCCCATAAACCAACAAGTACGGGGTTGCTCCTACTGATGTGCGCAGTGTGGTGCGATATCCTAGTAGGGAAAAAGGTAATTGTTCATGCCACTGTCTGGAACCCTGGATTGTCTTCCTCAAAATCTTCTTGATGTTTTTGTTTGCTGATTCAACAGCGCCATTGGCTTTGGGCCGATAAGGAGTGGAGTTCCTATGCGTTATTTTGAAATGTTCGCATACATCCTCCATCAAATGACTATTCAGGTTCGCCGTATTATCTGTGATGATAGTTGCAGGAATACCAAAACGACTGATAAGATTTGAATGTACAAAGTCCACCACGGCTTTTTTAGTGACCGATTTGAGAGTGACAGCATTGACCCATTTTGTGAAGTAATCAATAGCGACCAATATGAATCTGTGCCCATTTGAAGCTTTTGGCTCAATTGGACCAATGACATCCATACCCCAAGCGACAAAAGGCCAAGGTGCTAACATAGGATTTTGCTCTGTTGGAGGTGCATGAATCAGATCTCCATGCACCAGACACTGATGGCATTTCCGGACGAAACTAAAACAATCTTTCTCCATGGTTATCCAGTAATACCCGGCTCGAAGGATTTTCTTTGCCAAGACATACCCGTTCATATGAGGTCCACAAACTCCTGCGTGTATTTCATGCATGATTCTTCCTACTTCCTCGGTGTCAACACATCTTAATAAGTTAAGGTCCGGGGTTCTTTTATACAGGACATCTCCGCTCAAAAAGAAACCACTCGCATGCCGCCTAATAGTTCTTCTTTGATCTCCGGTAGCATGTTCGGGGTATTCTTGTGTTTTCAAAAACCTCTTGACATCGTCGTACCACGGTTGGATATTCGGTCCTGCCTCGACTACATTACAGTAACCCTGTCTTTCCCTGATTTGGATTTCCAAGGGGCCGATGTAGGCATTGCCTGGATAAGGTAACATTGAAGCTAAAGTGGTAAGTGCATCAGCTAGTTCATTGTGACACCGCGGGATGTACCTGAACTCTATTGATTTGAATCACTTGCCGAGATCCTCCACGTGTTGTCGGTAAGGAATAAGCTTGACATCTCGGGTCTCCCATTCACCCTGAGCTTGCCGAATAATCAGATCAGAATCCCCCATAATAAGTAAATCTTCAATATCTTGATCAATTGCCATGTTCATGTCCATGATGCAGGCTTCATACTCAGTCGTATTGTTCGTGCAAAAGAAACGGAGCCTGGCCGTAGCCGGATAGTGCTGAACAGTGGGCAAGATCAAGATTGCCCCAATTCCTACACCTTTGGCATTTACAGCCCCATCAAAGAACATTTTCCAAGCACGGGCATCTTCATGGACTATTTCTATTGTGTTTACCTCCTCATCTGGAAAGTAAGTATTCAACGGTTGGTATTCCTCATCAATCGGGTTTTCAGCCAAGTGATCCGCCAATGCCTGGGCTTTTATCGCCGTGCGAGTGACGTAGACTATGTCAAATTCAGTAAGCAAAATTTGCCACTTTTCCAATCTCCCAGTGGGCATCGATTTCTGGAATATGTATGTCAGAGGATCCAACCTGGTAATGAGGTGAGTAGTGTGAGCCTGAAGATAATGTCTCAACTTTTGAGCGACCCATGTCAAAGCACAACACGTTCTTTCCAACAAGGTGTATTTGACTTCATAACCGGTGAACTTCTTGCTTAACTAATAGATCGCCTGTTCCTTCTTTCAGGTTGTATCATGCTGCCCTAGGACACAGCCAAAAGAATTTTTTAAGACTGTCAGATACAAGAACAGAGGTCTTCCTGGCTCCGGCGGGACCAAAACTGGAGGATTTGAAAGATATTCTTTGATATTGTCAAAGGCCTCTTGACACTCAGCTGTCCATTTGATTGCTGCATCTTTCCTTAATAGTTTGAATATGGGCTCACATGTGGAAGTCAGTTGAGCGATGAACCGGCTGATATAGTTTAACCTGCCCAATAGACTCATTACGTCCTTTTTTGTCCTTGGAGGAGGCAGGTCCCGGATGGCCTTTATCTTTGTTGGATCTAACTCGATACCTCTCCTGCTGACTATGAAACCCAGAAGTTTGCCTGATGGGACTCCGAAGGCGTATTTAGCCAAATTCAGTTTCAAGTCTTACTTTTGCAGCCTTTCGAAAAATTTCCTCAAGTCTCGAACATGATCGTCCTGAGTCCTGGACTTGATGATCACGTCGTCTACATACACCTCTATCTCTTGATGCATCATGTTATGAAAAATAGCAGTCATGGCTCTCATGTATGTTGCCCCGGCATTCTTCAAACCAAATTCCATAACCCAATAACAGTAGGTACCCCAAGGTGTAGTGAAAGTGGTTTTCTCGACATCTCCCTCATCCATAGATACCTGGTGATATCCCCTTAACAATCCACGAAAGACTGTATCTCATGTTTGGCACAGTTATCAACAACGATGTGGATGTTGGGCAAGGGGAAGTTATCTTTGGGACCTGCCCTATTCAAATCTCGGTAATCCGCACACACCCGAGTTTTCCCATCTTTCTTCGGCACAGGAACTACATTAGCCAACCATGTAGTATACTGGACCACCCGGATTACCCCTGTTTTCAACTGCGACTTCTTCTTTGATTTTATTACTGATATCAGTCTTGAACTTTCTCTGTTTTTGTTGAACTGGGGGACAATCAGGGTAGATTGGCAATTTATGCATCACCAGATCAACACCTAATCCTGGCATGTCATCGTATGACAAAGCAAACACATCTTTAAACTCAAACAGGAGTTGAATTATTGCATCTCGTGTTTTCTCATCTGTGTGAATGCTTATTTTGGTCTCTCAAATTTCTTCAGAGGTTCCCAAATTAAATGGTTCTGTTTCATTCAAATTCGGCTTAGGTTTATTCTCAAAGTGTTCCAATTCTCGATTTATTTCCCTAAAAGCCCCTTCTTCATCATATTCCGATTCTTGGTTCATTATTTCACAATTAGATAGCGTGTTTGGATATGGGCGTGAAGTCTGCAAGCATGTCATGTCATTTAAAGCCACATTATTATAACTGAAAAGACGAGATAAAAGAAAAAATAACAAAAATCTGAAAGAATAAAGAAAAATAAGATGACGAAATACTGATTTTATTCCTTGAAATTGGGAAGATAAAAGAGTTACATCTCAGGAAATTAAAAATAGGAAACTAAAGAAAAACATCCGAGTTACACCCTGGGATAACTCGTGATGCAGGAAAGGTGGTAGGACAAGTCTACCCGGACTCCCGTCTGACTGGAAACGGTGTAGCCTCCCAATTCAGAAGCTTAGCATTTGGCCCTATGTATAGCACCTCAGCGGTGCTTGTGCCTTCTCCCGGCTGAACCATGTGGGTTTCGTAAAGCATTTCTCTCATTGCCCCACATATTTCCTCAATCTCTTCGGCTGTAAAGGCTTCATCCTCTTCTTCATCATACCTTGGACTGATGAAGGTTTTGTACAAGTGTGGCAGTGGTTGAGGCAACTTCCATCCCTCATTTTTTCTCTTTTTTGCCCAATCTTCGTCTTTAGGAGTAGGGTGGAAACCTATCCCAAAGAGTTTCTTAGTGGGAGGCAAAGTGATAGGTTCAGTTATTCCTTGCAATGATTTTCCAAGTCCGTTTTCCCGTTTGAATCCCCGTCGGATCATTTCTTTAGCCACCAAGATTGAGGCGTTGGACATGAAAGGTTGGGGGAAAGGTCTTCCTTCTTCATACTGGTCGGCGGCCACAATTTCGAAAGCCTGATAAACTATGTGCTCGCTTCCTTCTCATGCTTCAAGACATGGGACTGAAGGGTCCCGATAGATTGATTGCTCATCTTCGTCGTGGATCACGATCTCTTGACCCTCGTTCTTGAATTTTACCATTTGGTGAAGGGTATAAGGTACAGCTGCGGCTGCATGAATCCATGGCCTCCCCAGAAGAAAGTTGTAGGATGTGTCCATGTCCAGAACCTGGAAAGTTATTTCAAAATCTACTGGGCCAATGGTCAAAATCAAGTCGATCTCTCCAATTGTGTCCCTTTTATACCATCAAAAGCCCGTACACAGACATTGTTGGGTCGAATTCTTTCGGTCCCAATTTCCATGTGTTGTAAAGTTGAGAGCGGGCAGATGTCTACCCCGGAACCTCCATCCACCATAACCCTTTTCGTATAGTACCCTTCGCATTTAACTGTTAGGTGCAGGGCTTTGTTATGTGCGGCTCCTTCCGGGGGCAAGTCATTCTTACTGAAGGAAATCTAGTTGATTTCAAAAAATCTCTCTGCCATTCTTTACAGCTGCTCTAGAGAAGTCTCAACAGGCACATATGCTTCATTAAGAGTCTTAATCAATACCTTCGGATGTTCGGTGGAATTCATCAACCGAGATAACAAGGAAACTTTTTCGGGAAACTTTCGAAGCTGGTCAACCACTTCATAATCTGCCATTTTCATTTTTTGAAAGAAATTTTCTGCTTCCTCGGCACTCACAGGCTTTTTAGATAGGAAGCGTTTTCTGGTGGCACTGTTTATTTCTTCCAAATTGGCTTACCTTTTAGCAGGGTGGTTTTCTTGAACTGCTCCTAAGATTTCTTTGCCTTTATAGGTCACCACCGTTTTGTTGTAATTCCAGGGTACAGCAGCAGCATCTGTCATGGGCTTCTATGGCACGCGTCCAATAACCACTGGCTCATTCAGCCGAAGTGGTTTGATTGTCCCCCGGACCACATAGGCTCCTTTGCGCGTGCGTTGGTGTTCCCCTTTTCACTTGAAATCTTTTCGGAGGACTCAACGTCAACTGCTTTTCTTTGCTGCCTCGTGGGATATAGAGAACGCCATCTCTTGGAGGCATTGCCTCCGTTCCTACTTCAACTTTCATTTCTGGTTTTGCCTGGGTAGCTTGGGTATTCTTCTCCCCCTTATCTTGCTTCAGGGCGATTTTTGGCTTTCTATCTATATCAGCGATGGCAATTATGGCTTTTAATGCCGGATTAAATTCCCCATCTTCACAAATCATTCCAATCAACGGCCCATTATTGTGGACTGGCAAAGGATTGTTAGTCACATTCGGGACCTCCTCGTCCCTTACCACTATCTTTCTTTGTTCTATCAGGTCATCCACTTCCCTTTTTAAAGTCCAACAATTGTTCGTATCGTGCCCTTCTACCCCTGAATGATAGGCACATCTGACACCCCTCTGATATGATGGTGATTCCGGGTTTTGCCCGTTTGGGGGTATGGGTTGCAGGAAACCAATTTGGACATGCTTTGGGAATAACTCAGAATATAGTTCACCGATGGGGGTGAAGGTTTGTCTCCTGGGTGGTTCCCGAGGACGGAAGTTATTCTGGGGTGGTTGGGGATTATAGTGGTTGAGGAGGCTAGTTTCTTGGAAATGGAGCTTGGTTTTGGTTGGCTTGTTGCGGTGGTCGGCCGTAAGGTTGAGCATTCATGACCATGTAAGACCGAGGAGCATAGACCGCATCTTGGTGGGGGTACTAGTGTTGTGAGATTCTCTCTGGAAAACGGGGCCTGGGGTTACGATATTCTCTTGCTTCTGACGCTGCCATGGACGTCTCTTCCTTTTTCTTGCCCCTTGCTATTCCTCCGGACCCACCTGGGATGGCTTGGGAGGTTGCTCTTATGGCTGCCTCGCTCAAGATTCTACCCGTTTTTAGACCATTTTCTACCATTTCCCCGATTTTAATTGCTTCTGCAAAAGGCTTTCCCATGGCCGACATCATATTCTGGAAGTAATCGGGCTCTTGGGCCTGCAGGAAGACAGTGACCATCTCCATCTCATCCATAGGAGGTTTCACTCTTGAAGCTTGTTCGCGCCACTTAATTGCGTATTCCCTGAAATTTTCTGAGGATTTCTTCTTTTGATTTGTCAGAGAATCCCTATCCGGCGCAATGTCTATGTTGTATTGGAACTGCCGAATAAAGTCTCGGGCAAGATCATCCCAGATATGCCAACGTGAGATGTCTTGGTCCATAAACCACTCAGAAACAATGCCGATTAGGCTTTCCCCAAAATATGCCATCAACAATTCCTCTCTGCCACCGGCTCCCCGTAACTGATTGCAGTACTACTTCAAATGAGCAATGGGGTCACCGTGCCCGTCATACTTTTCAAATTTTGGTGTTTTGAACCCTGACGGCAGATGGACATGCGGGAACATACACAAATCTGCATAGGAGACACTCTTCTGCCCGCTCAACCCTTGCATGTTTTTTAAGCTTTGTTCGAGGCTTCTCATTCTTTTAGCCATCTCATCCTGCTTGGGTGCTCTGGGATTTTGGTCTCGCCCAGTTGTAAGCTCGTATCGAGGCTGCTGAGGGTAAGCGTTGGTGGTAAACCGGGTAGGTTCCAACGAGAAGGATGGTGCTTGGAATATGAATGAGGATGAGTCAAAATTAGGCCTGTGTATAGCGGGTTGTGCCGCAGTTGGACAAGGCGGTGCAGTGAATATGTTCGTAGCCATGTCTGTCACTGACACCGGGGATAAGACTCCGAGGGTGATCCAGCAGAGTGAGCTGAAATGGTAGGGTACCCGAATGGGGTAGTTGGATAATTTACGGGGACGTTGGAAGTCCCACTTGTCCTAGCAAACAGCTCGGGGAATCCAGGGATCACACTTGGCGGCTCTCTTCCATTGTTCCAGTCATCTAACATCTCCAACATGCGGAGATGCAGGATTCTGTTTTCCTCAGCATTAGCTGATTTAGACATTGGGATGGCCGAGATTGAACTCTCCTCTGAAACTGGAATCGTTGGTAAAGGAATTTCTGAAGACATTTCTACACTCCCTTTCGACCTTGTGAAGTAAGTGTGAACACCTTTCGAATTTGTGACGGGTGGCTGAACACTCCCTTTCGACCTCGTAAAGTATGAATGTGAGGCCAGACTACCACAAAACCAAACCACCTTTCTATAAAACCTAGCTGTAGTCGCAAGCAAACGGTTAGTTTGAAACAAATAACAGATAGGTAATCTCACATTGGGGTGTGATGCACCTATACAGTTAAGTGGGTTTCTACATGTTTTGCATTGGTTGCATGCGTCATTCCGGCTTCTCTTTATGCTCCCCTTTTCTTTTCTTTCTTTACGCTCCCCTTTTTATTATATTTCCCTTGCATTCTTTTTATTTTACTTTACAAACCTTTTATCTTATTTAAGGATATGGTCGAATCTGATGAAGATTGCCTACGTATCACGGCCCCGCATGAATCAAACCAGCGTAGTTCGTGATAAACAAAAACAAGAAAAATAAAGAAACGTACCTTTTTTGGAATTTTCAATTTTTCATTACTAAAGCAAACTATTACAAACTAGAACACTTTTGCAGAAATAAAATGATAGGTGCAAGCTAAGACCCAATACAAACTTCAACACTACAAACATACTTTGACGTGCAAAGACAAATGGACAAACAGACAACATACCCAAAACAGGAAAAATGCAGACACGAACTATGCGTACTCTAAAGCTTCAAATATGGGTGCCCGCGGGGCACCGTTCGGCCTTGCTGCGGGCCTAGGTTCCAAATCCCTTTCACGTCGCTCTAATTCATTCATGGTCCGCTTCACATAGATCATCACTGCTAAGACAAAAGTAGTATGGGTCATGTCTTCACAAGCCCGGCATCTCTTGAAAATGGCGCGAGCAATGGCTCTAATCCTGTCTCTTGTTTTCTTCTTTTCTATAAGTAAACGCTTTATCTGATTAATGCATGTTTCTAATGCCTGAGAATCCTGCATGTGCTGATTCTGCAGCTTCTGTACTTCTACCTCCATTTGGGCCAACAGGTTGTAACAATGTCCACTTTCAATCTCAAAATCTCTAGCCTGCTTAACTGTTTTACCCTCAAGGGAAGCCACCTTTCTCTTCAGACTGGCAACAATTTTCTCGTGGTCCCATTTCAATTGATTCAAGTATTGGTGACGCTCATCTGCTCTTATGGCCCACTGTGCTTTGAGCTCTGCTATGGTATTCTCAGACTTTTCCAACTCGTCCTGACATCCCCTGACTTCATTTTCCAGCCCTTTTATCAATCGTTCATCTGATCGACTCCTCGGTTGTTTATTAGCGGCTATTCTCAAATGCTGGATTTGGGCCCTAACCGCCTCGTTTTCTCAGGCCAATCTGTTCTTTTCACCTTGATCCGCAGCAACTTGCATACTTTTTTCGAATTTTAGACTTTCGACTTGTTGTTCCAACTTCCCAATTTCAGCCCGGTAACCTTCTTCTTTTGCTAACCAATCCCATTGTTCCTGGGATGATTCGGCAAAATCTTTGAGATGAGGTCTTTTAGCTGGTCTCCCTTATGACACGTCACCTCTGAACCAAGCGTGATACCCAGGGGAAACTTCCCCTTTAGCACTATCCAATACACAAGTGTTTGCCGCCAAATGTTGACACTCGCTCCAGATCTGGCGAACTTCTCCTTCGGGGAACCGACCGTCCGGACTAATTTCAACCACTTGGGTACTCAGATCTTCGTCTTTCGGCACTATTTGATACCTCCCGAGTTGCCTGAAAACCCGATATGGTGCATAGGGCTGGATGCTTTTAAGTCCCATCAACAGAAAGTGGGGCCTGACTGCTGGCATGTATATGATCTCCTCAACAGGCAACCATCCGAGCGTCCACTGGATTTGGCTGGCAGTGAGAGTCCGGAATAATGACGT
>MU707722.1:14962-27514 GCA_026770625.1 Nicotiana glauca
AAAGTCTGAGAAATGAAATACATTATGTGCCGAATCCCAAAAGGTTACCAGTGCTCTGATAATATCTCCCCGAGGCTGGATGTCTAATAAACCCGTAAGATCTTTTAGATACTTCTTTACTTCATCTTTCCCTTCCTTGCCTAGGTCATTCCACCATAATCGCAACTCGAAAGGGATTTTGGTCATTATTGAAAAAGGTACATTTTGCATCGTGCTCATCCTGCACGTTTTTAAGGTGATTAAACAAAAGAAAGAAGAAAATTTTTTATTCGACTTGGAACAAAACTAACTATTCCTCTTTTTTTTCTTTTCTATTATTATTATTATTATTTTTTGAAAATGAAGGACTCGATTTTCAAACACGGCCTTTTAGAACTCTAAAAGATTTTAAAGTTGTGTAAGTCAATCGATCGAAAATCACAATTGACCAAAAATGGTTGTTTTTGCAAGGTCAGCCTTCCGGCGTTCCTTTTGGGAACATTCGGCTATTTATGTCAAACAGCCTTACTCGACTTATTTACGACTCTTGTCTTGTTTTTCGAAAAAATAAAAGACCCGGTATCGCAAACACAGCCTTTCGGCGCCTCGGGGACGAAGATTTTAAGGTTTTGAGGGTCAAAAAATCAAAACACGTCCAAAGGCGGCTGTTGATGCAAAATTAGCCTTCTGGCGTCCCTTTCGGGAATATTCGGCTATTTTGACAAGAACGGCATTACCCGACTTTTTTATAAAAAATTAAAATTTGACTTCTTTTTTGGCTCTTTTTGCAAAAGGGGAAGTTGGACCCGATTAGGGTTGCCTACGTCTCTCACACCCGGTGAGAATCAAACCAGTGTAGTTCGGGCTAATTAATGAACTGCTTTAAAACAAGACCCCTTTTTTCATTTTTATTTTTCGTGGCAAGACCAACTATCTTCTGTTTTTGAAACAAGACAAACTAACGACTCTTTTTTTTTTCTTTTTCATTTTCAATAAACAATAAAACAACCCATTTTTCCAAATTCGAATAAAGACTCATTTCTTTGCTATTTAGTAAAACACACTATTACAAACAAAATATTTCCATTTTTTCATTTTTATTTTTTTTTTGAAAATTCAGCAGAGCTTCGACAACATTTGAGCATCAGTTTTTCTAAAACTAAACAATTAATTCTTTACACTGTTATTTCTCCCTTTTCCCTTTTCTCAATTTCACAAAATTCTCGACGTTCGAAAACCGGTCAGCATGCGGGCCCGAAACAAATAAATGCAACACGTAAAATGCATCATGGTGGTCATTTTATTTTCGGCTACGTGTCCTAGACGGACCCAACCCCTGTGTTGAGTCCCCTAAGTCAAATGCACGTGATGCAGATAAGCGCCCCTACTAGGGATCCAGCATGAAGTCACGTTATTCTAGGTTCAAAACCTGGGTATGTGTTCTAGACTATGTACCCGAGCGGACAAATCGAATCGAGGAGGGGGCTACGTACCGGGAACCAAAAGGCCATCCGGCTTAGTAACTTGTCCGGCCTCTTTCTTATTTCAAGGTATTGACACTAACAGAATAAGGAGTCTCAACCAGTGAGCATATCCCCGGAGGTGAGACGAGAGAGGTTTCGGCACAGTTTATATACAATTCAGATAATATCAAAGCGGTAAGCATTTAAGCATATTAAGCGCAACACATGTAGGAAAATCACATATAACCAAATACAACAATTTATCTAAGCTCGAATTCTGAACCCTAAACAAAAGTTCTGGGCTGTTTTCCCCAGCAGAGTCGCCAGAGCTGTCACACCTCCTTTTTACCGCCCCTACCCCGAAGGACAAAATGTATGAGGGAGTTTTTCCAATTAAAGTGACATTATTCGAAATGAGATTATTTATTTATTTCAGAGTCGCCACTTGGGAAAGGTTTGGCTTTTGGTGTCCCAAGTCACCGGTTTATCTTGAATCCCAAATCGAGGAAATTTTCGAATTTCCAAATGAAGTCTGCGAACCAGAAATTCTAAGTAAGGAATTCTGTTGACCCGAGGGAAGGTGTTAGGCACCCCCGGATCCCGTGGTTCTAGCACGGTCTCTTAAATTGTTGTAATGGCTAAATATCTGATTTTAAAACATGTCATAACTTATGTGCTTTTATTAACATTAAATTGCTTTATTATTATTTTTATTTTAAACGAAAGTGAACATCGTTTAAAGTATGTTTTCGGATTGCACCGCATGAAATGAACCCGCAATCCTAGGCACACTCCATTCAACATTTTAGGATTTGAATTTGGATCGCATAAAATGCCCACCCATATTTAGGAATGTAATTTATTAAAGTCGCGCCTAATAGAGTCTAACGCGTTGTAATCTTTTGGGAGGGTCGTGAAATTCGCTAAACGAATCTTCCGATTTTCTAAATATTTTTAAACCTTTATTGAGGGCCCCACAATTCGTATATTTTATTTGTCAAGGCACGCCTCATTTTTTATTTTTTAAAGGCAAACCTAAGAGCGACTACATTTTCTCTAATTAAGTTCGTCTCTAAACAAAATAAAGAGAGGAGTCCTAAGTAATTACATGCTTTGGAGAAGGCCGTCATTTATTGGTTACTAGCTTAAGATCGTTGTTAACAAAAGAACATTACTAAAATTGAAACTATAAATAAAATACGCGATTGACAAGTAATATTTTCAAGAGAAACTGATTATCTTATAACTACCTTAAACCCACGTTGTTAGATGAATAAACCATTGGAACTAATTATTTACCTATTGGCAGCGCCGAAAGGAAAATTCAACGAAATAAAACTCTACTTCGATCTTACTTTGAAATTCAGTTCCTATAGACTAGTTTTGCAAAACAGAATTTCGCCTATTAGTATCGTGATATCAACTTCAATATGACCTTTTACCACAATTTAAGTCATATTATTCCAGTTGATATTTTATGCTATCTACTCCTAATATTTTACACTTCCAATTGTTAAACAAAATCAAATGTCTATTCTAGTTATTTTCCCTTTTTTTTTTTTAGAATGGAACTACAAAACAATCACATTATATCACCTACTGGAAGCAAACTAACATTCAACATGGCTTATAGATAATCGAAATACTTAACTAATTTTCAACAAATGAATCCATTCTAAACAGTCCAAACTATACATTCTTCCACAGTTTCAAATGCCATAAGGCCACAATTATTCTCTAACGTTTGACTAACACATACAGCCCATTAGTTCAACCAATACCGTCCAAAGTATCATCCTTTTAGCAAACAAATAGTCAATCTCAGAGTTCTACTATTATTTATGCAAATCAATACATTGGCCTCAGCTTGAAGCCATCAATTAAACCAACTGCTCACCTATGATTACTATGACAAATGCTACTGAGTATTCTACCTCAACATGAATCCTTCTCAAAACAAATTTGAAAACAGTTGATTCGAACTTAACTGAAGCTAATCTGAAATTTCTCCAATTAATCACACTGATACTCAACAATAGAACTCCCATATATTTCTGAACACACACTTAAATAAACACATTCACAGTTGACAGTTATCAATCCTTTACAACACAAATAAAAGTTTAAATCACATCATTAAATTGAACGTTAGGTACATAGTGACAGAAAATGAAACAACTCAGATTTCATGCTTCTATTTCTTCATATTTCAGCTCACAACTATCAAAGGCAGAGCCATGTACCTGGGATGGAATAGAGATGAAGTAGAAGAGTCAGCAGCAAGCTATAACACAGCAAACAAACAGCAGAACCAGCAGTAGCAAAAGGAACACAGCTTAGAATCCAGCAAAACTCAAAACCAGTTTAAAAACCCACACGGCCAACAGACTGTACTCCACACAGATCAACGACCAACTCAAATGTTTTGAATACCCCACTATAGAACAGAAAACAAGAGATTCTGACTGTTTCTGCTCTCAAAACTGATGTAATAGTATCACTGGATAAGATCTCTAGTTCAAACTATATTCTGGTCTTTTAAAGGGCTTATAGAAACTGAAATTCAGTTATAGGTTGGAAGATAAACTCAAGAGGAAGTAATGGAACAGTTCTTTTCTCTCCAAACTTTTCTGATTTTTCCAAAAAAAAACCTCCCCCCAAACTGTTCTGAAATTTCTCTTATATAACCAAACTAAACTCTCCTTACAGCCTGTCAACTTATTTAAAAACTGATCAGATCCATGTTATTCCCTCTGTTTTCTTTCCACTTCAGTTTGTCTAGGCATGGAACTTCTAATTTTTAAAACTTCTGGAGTTCAAAATGTAGTGAATATCCTACTGTACAGCAGGTTCCACTACCATTCTCATGTGCATTTTCAGCTTTTAATATTAAACTACTCTAATGGTCCAACACATGCTCAACTGGCAGTCCACTTAAACTAAGCTCTGAACTTTTATCAAAATTGCAGCTATAACCAATTCAATTTCCTAAATTCAGCTATAACCAATTCAGACTTTAATTCAAACAATGATTCGGACCAAATTAAACAGTATCAATAATATTATTGTCACATTGTTCTAACAAACAAGCCTATACAACTAATCGACGACATTTATTTAATCGATTACAACATATATAATCGATAACAAATAATCGACATACAAACAGTGATTCACAGCTTTCGGACAAAACAGGGGAAATACAAAACTAATTATTCGACGATATTAATCGAATCAAATATGTATTCTATAACAACCACAATTAACAACAAACAGAAACAAACAATCGACCAAATAAAAGGTCTTATGGAGAAGAACAGAAAAACCGAAAAAGATAAAAAATAACAAAACTAAACTAACAACAAATATTAATTAATAAAAATAGAAGAAAAGGAAGAAGAAATACCTCAAAAAGTAAAAATCAGAAATCAAATGGACTTGGACCAATTTCGGACTTGGAACTTTTGAGGCCAAACGGACCTTAATCGAGTGTTCTCAACTGAGAACACTTCGACTAAGGTCCATTGAACAACCAAAAACTCTTCAATTTGGACAGAAATCCAGGCTCGAGTTTTCTAGGGTTCTTGGGCTCGGATTGGGGTTCGAGTGGTTTGGGTTTGATTCGAACCAAACCAGAGATGGTTTGGTGACGAGGGAGGCTAGGGGAAGGTCTGGTATGATTTTGGGGCCGGTTGGGATTGTTTTGTATTTTACTCGAATCTTCGATTGAAGATTCGAGAAGCTACGGGATGATTCGATCCCAAAGGGTGGGGGATTCATGTTCAGGGTGGTCTAAGGGTTTCAGGGCGTTAGTTTGGTCGCCATTGGAGTGGTTGTCGCCGGCTTAAGGGCGGTGGGGTGTGCCGGCGGCGCTAGGGTTTTGAGGGAGTTTGGTTCGTCTCTTCATAGACGGGGGAGGGGGGGAGTGTTTTTAGCTATATTAAAATTAGTGAGTTAATTCGGGCCGTTGGATGATGAGAATCCAACGGCTCCGATTAACCCAGTAGTTGAAACGGGGTCATTTTGTTACACGGTAGGGCTAGACGGATCGGGTATAAGGCGGGTCGGGCAACGGGTGAAGCTTGGGACCATCTAATCAAATGAGATCGACTGTCCCGATTTTATTTGCCAAACGGTGTCGTTTGGTTTAGTTGGGGAATGGACATGGGTTGAGGTTGATTTGGGCCTGGACTGGGTGGATTTTGGTTTGGGCTTTACTGAATTAACCGGATTTGGCCCAATCCTGATTTCTCCTCTTCTATTTTCTTTTCTTTTATTTTCTAAAATTCTAATTAAAATAAAAATACAAACCTAAATTAATCCTTGCCAAATTGTCCTAAATACCTAATTAACTTTTAAAAGTAGTTAAATACCTAAACATACAATTATGACATTAAATATTAAAAATGAAAAGTATGCTACTTTCTTGTGATTTTTCATCTTTGCAAAACAAACTTAAATACTCCTAATAAATCCTAAATACAAAATGCAACACACACACACACACACACATATATATATATATATTTGTATTTTTATTTATTTATTAATTTAACGAATAAACACGCACAGACAAATACAAATAATAAGAAAAAATAACACAAAAATCACACACAGCACGAAACTATTTTATTTTGAATTTTTGGGAGTGATTCTCGTATAGGGAAAAAATCACGTGCTCACAAGTATAAGAAATGGTGCGTCCCGAGATCGGACAATAAATTCTCCAGTAGGGAACCATTCAAAAATTCACTGCACTTTGTCTTCTTTCAAATTTTCAAACAACTCTACCCACCCTTTAGCATCTTCTGGTTGAGCAAATATGTTAGGCATATAGTTCATTCACCTTGGCTGATGGAAGGAGATATGATCATCCCATTCACTGCGCAAAATCTCTTCCCGATATTCACCCTTTTGGAGGTGCTCCATGAGCTGAAGTTGGAGTAGTAAGTTACAACCCTCAAAGTGATTGGCCCCTCATTGACAGTTTTCTAGGGCTCGGTATATCTCAGCAACAATAATAGGTACTATGCTAAAAGGCTGCCCGCCAATCCCTTCCATTAGAGTCTTGGTGACCATGGCTAGTTTTTATGGATCCTAGCCTTCTTCATAGGAAATACTATCATCCCCAAAAAGCAGAACATAAAGACGAAGACTCTTGTGTGGATATGCCCCAATGAGGTGAGGGAAAATTTATCTGGGTAAGTGTGGTAGGACTTGCTATGGTCGTACTTCTCATACAGATAGTCGAAAGGAATGTAAGAGTCCTTCAAATAGGTCATGTCTGGGTTTTTCTTTAGTCCCATCATTTTGAGAAAACCCCTACCCTTGCGATTTTCTGGCATAAGCAAGCCCGGAGTCTCCCAAGGAATACTAGCTAACCCTCCTATTTCTTCGAGCAAAGGTGTTATTTCAAGGTCCCCGAAGCGAAACACAGATCATTCACTATCCTAGAATAAAGTTGCATCCTCTATGATTTTGTTGTCGGGTTGGATTTCCAAAAAAAGAAAGGAAAATTTCCCAAATATTTACGGATGAGTGTCTGATCACTGGAGTAAAGGTCTTCCCACCAGCTTAGTAACCTTGGGTGAATATTGGTTACCATGCCGAATCTGGGGACTTCGTGCCTCATTTTCTGCAAAACAAAGTGTTAGACCCTTACCCCACCGGACTCAACTATTTAAACCAATAATTAGCATAAACTTCATTTAGTTCTCCAAATAAATGCACAGAATATAGTGGCGTCAGTTTGGGTTCCAAGGAAACCTAGTGGACTTTGGACAAGGCTATCTTAAAGAGTCATTATGTGGACAACATAACTGACTCAGCTAGGTTTGACAGTGATGCATGCACAGTTAAACAGAATAAGGTTTCTATGGGGTATGAGACCGGTACCCTTGAGCGGAAAACTCAAGAGGGAAAGGCACGGAACCGTCGACTGCACCGCTGATCGACTGGTTTTACCGCAAATATGCCTTTGCCAAATTTAGGGGGTGATAATATCGGAAGGGCGTAACCACTCATTATAAGCGTTGCTATGGCATTTGTTTGGCATGAGTGGAATATGATGTTGAAGATGCAATTACAAGAATGAAACAAGTTGTCACGTATTTGCACGTTCATAAAAATAATGATTACAATAATGACAGTAATTACAACCGTATTGAAGGAAAGCAGTAAAAGCTTTAAAGGAAAGAAAACAAAGAGCAAAGTCAGTTTCATAGAAGAAGAGATAAAGACATTAAATAAAGGCAATAAAGAAGCAATAAAGTCACAAATAACATGAAATGGTAAAAGCCTAAATAAATCCCCAGCAGAGTCGATATGCTGTCGATGCCCCCTTATCCTTTTAAAGGCGAAATCGGGCTTACGACATTTGGGAGGACAACTCTTTTCCCTTTTGGGAATTGGATTTTGGAGTTCGAAGAGTTACCACCTAATGATTAAGTTCATTAGGACACTAAGAAGGGTTTGAGTTGGAAAACCAGAGTTTGGGTAAGGGCTGGAAATTATCTCGGGGGAAAGGTGTAGGCACCTCCCAAGATCCACTAGTGTGGTTCCCGGCCATGCTACAATTGTGACTTTAAAGCAAGTAAGCATACGAGACAATATCACATAAAGACCTAAAGTAGATATGTATAATGGTTACTAAACATGATGAAATTAGGGACTAGGTGATTTCCTAGTTATTTGAAAGAATGTCTAAGTGCAGAAAAATGAATATAAATAATCAGACACGGAAGTGGGTGAGTAGAAAAATGTTTAGAATAAGACGGCAGTGCACAAATTAAAGGGGAAATTTTAATGACTGAAACAAAATGCAAAATTTTTAAAGAACTAAAAATTGACAATCTAAAATAATTACATAAATGGAGGGGGTCCTAGGATTGTAAAATACATAGATCATCCACACAACACCGATAGCCAATCATACTCATAGTGTTATCGTGTGATCATCATCTCCATATTTACCCTTCCCACCATGTTAAGGTATTAAAGCGCGGAATGGTATCGTAACTTATTGCATGCTATTACCCACCCCAATCCTATCAGTCTCGGAGGCAGTGAGACTACTAATCCTAAAGAGGAGGGAGTTGGGGCTTTTCAGAATTCAAAAGGATAAAAAGCTAGGCAACAGGCAATAACAAATAGCATCTAAAAGGGAAGCACATAGCAATTAAGGCTCAAGTAGGCCTCCTCATTCAAAGTAACAAATTATTTAGCATGACTTACAAGTAGAGGTTAGGTCTTTAATTAAACTCAATGTAGGAAGGGTGGATGATATATCACATATTTTCAGATAAGAAGTCTGAATTAGACCTACCTGTTGGTTGTAATTATTAAGACTGGTATAGTTGATTAATTGCCTAGATGAGGCATGTAATCATGATATCTAATAGTGCAGAAGGCATAGCGATTTTAAAGAGTGATCAGTGATTTTAGAGACAAACAAAAGTTCATTAGATTTTAAAATGACTTTACCACTGATTTTAGACTTGTAAGCGAGATAGACGATTCAAATTCAGTTAGTTATTCCTATAGGCATGCTTTCTAAGCGTGATTGATTTTAAAATGTTTATAGAAATGCATGAGTCCAATAGACATGGTATCTAGAGTGCATTTTGTTACTTGAGCCTATAAACCATTTGCCTAGTGATAGATGATATGCAGAAGTACAGAAAAACCCTATAGTCATGGTCTCTATATGCAGATGAATATACTTATAGGCATGATTTGTATATGAAGATATCAATAAACTTATAGACATGATTTCTATATGTAGATGTGAATAAAATTATGGACATGATTTCTATATGCATATGTGAATAAACATATAGACATGATTTCTAAATGCGTAATGAAATGACTTATAGGAAGGATTTCTAAATGTATAGTGAAATGACCTATAGGCAGGATATCTATATGCAGATACATAAACGAAGATGATAAGATGATGTGATTGCAAAAATAAAACCTAAGGTAGGATGTCTTCCCCACATGCATAACATGAGAGACCCTCCCCATTTTTTACTATACACCCCATAGTTATTACAAATTATTACAACCTGAATGAATCGAGAAAAAGCAAATTACATCAGAAATTTAAAAATCCAACCAAGAAGAGCCTAATTGAGACTCCTAGTCTGATACATGAAATAAACCAACTTCCAAAGATCAGATTTCCAAAGCCTTTCTCTTATTTGGGATGTGTCAAAGTTGCAAAGAGCTTCATGAACTCCAGGCAATGCTTACACGCCAAATATCATTACAGAATTATAGTGCAGTGTGGAAGGGCCAGCCTTCAAATGTCCAAGTTCAGAAGGAACTCAGGGTCCCAAGGCAAGGCTTATAGGAGGGGGCAGAACTGAGAGTCTAGGAGTAAGTGTAAGTGCAATAGAGGGGGATTAGGGAAGGCCATGGTAGGTTGGTGGCCATGCCCAGCAATTGGGATGCTGGCACACCCCTGACCATCCTGTCAGCTTTAAATTGGGGAGTTAGGACCTATTGAAGATCAGGTTCAGCCCTGGGCAGCAATTTGGATGCCGCCAGGCCATGAACTTTAACTGAGCACACATAGGGGAATGGGGTATGGGGATTCATAATAGAAGCAGGATACAAAGAAAGAGCAAGCAAATGGACGTACCCAACAATGAGACATATTGGCACACCCTCCAGCCTACTTAGAGTTTAGGGGTCAAGACTCAGTTCATGGACGACAATTCTTGTTGTCATGCCCTACGTTCCCACTCACAAACACATAGGGTGTAATGGGATAGGGAGTAAGTGTTCACAACAAAGAGCAGCTAGCATATCACGACCCAAAATCCACTAAGGGTCGTGGTGGCGCCGGACACCTCTGTCAGGCCGGCCAACTAACTCATCAATTAATTCCTCTTTTAATACTTTTAAAAATCTAAGGTTTTTCTTCCAATTTTTTTTATAAATAAAAATTCACTACTAGAATTCAAATTTAAATAATAGTAAATAGAACAAATCCGTTGTAAACACTCCCAGAAACCCGGTGTCACAAGTACATGAGCGACTACTGATAAGAGAAGTAAAATACAACATAACATCCGTCCGGAATACAATGGACAGGAAAGAAATACAGTTACTAGAAGGGACTTTAAAAGTTGCGGGCTGCCTTGAATACTGCAACTCACCTAGTCCCCGAATCGTCCATGATGTTGCGCCCAGTAGGCTGCGAGAGCTGCATATATACATGTGCAACAAAAATGCACAGAAGTGTAGTATGAGTACGTGATCAACGTGTACTCAGTGAGTGTCCCGCCTAATCCCGAAGGGGTAGAGACGAGGTGGTCAACTTTGACACACTCTAATGGTCCAATGATCATTTATCCTCATTACACATATTAATCCGTGGATTTATTTATTATAGCCATGATTCAAATCAATTAGAGGAAACAAATAAACACGTAGTTCTTTCATAGGAAAATTTCCCGAATTTCTCTTTAAAACATAATCCAAATATGTTTAAGCCACAAAAGGGCAACAATAACTTAATCAAGTTCAGGCAGCAACACAGGCATGCGCAAATCATACCGAGGCGACGGCCCGATCCAACAGAAATAAATGTGCACTTGCCGAGGGTCGACGACGTGCCTATAGATGCATGTATTAATGTGCCGAGGCGTTCGACCCATTCCAAAATAAATACACAGACAGATAAACAGTCAGGAAGTCAACGTGGAGCAAATATCCAGCAAAAGGTCAATTCTCTTTATTAATTTGAGAAAACGAAGCTCAAGTCTTTTAGAAAATCTAATTATTAATTTAATGTGATTTGAGTAATCTGAGCTATCAATGATTTCACATTTATTCCACATAAAGCATGCTTTTGGGTCCTAAACTACCCGGACAATAGCATAATAGTAGCTACGCATGGACTCTTGTCACCTCGTGCGCACGTAGCCCCCACAACTAGGAGCACATAATTAATACCTATGGGGTAATTTCCCCCTCACAGAATTAGAAAGGAGACTCACGTCGCTCCGAAGACTCGCAACCGGCATTTTACATCCTTCCGAAGGCTTGAACCAACGCACAATGCCTCGAAACTAGCCAATGATCATACAAATACATTAATATATGCTCAACTATACCTTAAAACAAGATTTACAACAATTCCTAACCCCGAACGAAAAGTTGACCAAAATGCCCTCGGGACCACGTGCCCGAAAATCCAAAATTTCTCGAAGACAAAGGTTACCCATGACCTTAGGAACTCAAATATATGGTTTTCTCCTAATTCCATACTCAAAATCGTGGCTAAAATCCAAGGTTATAATTTTCTAGGTTTTCAACCAAAACCTCAATATTTACTCTAATTTCCATACTTAAATCCATACAAAATCAACGTATTTAGCTTATAATAGGTAGGGATAACATACCTTAACATTGATGGCTAAAATCCCCTCCTTGAAGCTCTCCACAATCGCCCCAAGCCATAAAAATATGAAAGAAATTAACCAAATTACGACTTAAATCAACCTCACTACCCAGCTATTTTCGCTTCTATGACAATATATCCGCTTCCGCGCTTCCACTTTTGCGGAAAATTCTTCGCTCCTGCGATCCCCAAGCTCCAGCCAATTTCCGCTTCAGCGGAACCCAAACCGCATCTGCAGTCCCGCTTAAGCGGTCCAAAAACCGCTTCTGCGGTTCCTCCCAAGCCAGCCTTTCCGCTTCTGCGATCCCTCCTCCGCAGATGCGGTCCCGCTTCTGCGGAGCCTTGACCGCATATGCGGTCCCCCAAGCCTTAGTCCAAAACCGTTTCTGCGGCCACTCGTTCGCTTTTGCGGTTCCGCTTCTGCGGTCACCCAACCGCAGAAGCAAAAATACCAGCAACCAGATGCTTCAGCATTTCTTCAAAGTCAATTTTTGATCCGTTAACCACCCGGAATTCACCTGAGGCCCCCGGGACCCCAACCAATCCCAAAACACATTACGGACCTGCTTGAGGCCTCAAATCACATCAAATAACGCTAAAATCACGAATTGCACCTCAATTCATGCTTTATGAACTTTGAAGTTTCCAACTTCTATTTCCGATGCCGAAACCTATCAAATCACGTCCGATTGACTTCAA
>MU707729.1:0-39239 GCA_026770625.1 Nicotiana glauca
CTAATCCCATATGAATTTATACATTTTCCGAATTTAAATCCGAAATTTAGCTCAAAATTGCTTGTGGGACCCACGTCTCGGAATTAGACGAAACTTATAAAATCCGACAACCCATTCCGATACGAGTCCAACCATACAAAAATTATTGAATTCCGATGCCTAATGGACCTTCAAATCCTAATTTTTCATTTTTGAAAAGTTTTACAAAAATCTGATTTTTCTTCCATAAATTCATGGATTCATGATGTAAATGAGCATGGAATCATGATCTATAAAGGATTTATGATAAAGAACACTTACCTCATTCGAATTTGTGAAAACTCCTCTGAAAATCGCCCAAACCGAGCTCCCCCAACTCTATTTTTGTCAAAAATGACCAAAAACCCCCATTTTATAGCCTTTTACGTTTTGGGCGCCCCTTTTACGTTTTGGGCGCCACAGGTGGCGCCGGGTGCTGCCTCTGGCGCTGGAACCAGTAGCCAAAACTTTCCGGCGCCATGGATGGTGCCCCGCGCTACCCTGGGCGCTGGCGATGGGCAACTATTTTTCTCCGACACGAAAATGGGCATAACTCTCTCATTCGATGTCCGAATTGAACGATTCTTTTTGCTATCGCTCCAAAATTTTGATACGGATCTAATGCTTCAATAAAAACTGAATTTGGAGTTCATTTTCTTAATTGATACCACTTATTCTTGAAGAAACGATATCAAAACATTCTAAATTAAGTTCCGTTAACCATCCGAACCCTTTCAAATCAATCTCAATATACGCCTAAGTCCGAAACTACCATACGCTGATATTGTAATCATCAAAACACCATTCCAAAGTCATTTATTCAAAAGTCAACTCTCCGGTCAACTCTTTCCATTTAAGCTTCCAAAATAAAAACTATTCTTCTTCTTTAAATTTAACTCTGAATCTTACAAATGCCAAACTCGACCATACATGTGGGTCGTGATGCATATTACGAAGCTTCTCGGGGTCTTAAGTCACTGAACGAGGAGTTAATTCTTAAAACGACAAATCGGGTCGTTACAGAAATAGACCACTAAGATTTTATAAAACGAATTGTATCTCAAAGTCTTACAATTTCTAAATATATAGAACACAATAATACATATCTGTATTTGTTTTTAGGAATTCGACATAAATGATACATCTACGCTACCAATATGAGGAAGTCAAAAGGAAGTCAAGCGTATCTGCCCATTTTAAAGTATTAACTCATTAATTATCTTGACATGCAAGCATTCCCTGCAAGAAAGTATCAAGAATTCAAAAAGATCAAGTAACTATAAATTTTCTTTGAAAAATTCATTGATTTACAGAATAGTTTTTTGATAATTTGTGATTTTTTATTTTTCTTGCCTTTTGTTTTCAAAGCTAATATCTACCGATGGTATAAAGAACTTTTACGCTATCAGATTAGCATCATTTACCGTAGGTATTTTGTCTTACTTCCAAAAAAATTATAAATTTGTGCATCTATAAGAAGTTGCTTGTAAATATTTTGTAGGTAAACTAATAATATTAAAATTCTTTATACCGTCCTAGTTAAGAAAGAAAAAACCCTGGTTTAAACTAAAATTTCAAATAAAGTTTAGCAGACAAGTCTTAACGTGTTCATGAATAAGAATTGGAGTATTATAACTTTTAACCTGCGCCAAAAATTATTTATATTTGGTAATCGAAAAAGTATATAAAATTTCGACTATTATTTTTATATCGATAATACAGTATCATTTAGCACTGATTAAAAACTCCCTACTTCCAGGCCCATTTCAGGGCAAAAAATAAATTTGCCACCTTGCTCTATCTTTTAGTATAATATTTTTTTTTCAATTCATTTATATGCTGTCTCACCTCCCTTTTTTTATTACATTCTAGAGATCTTTCTTTGATTCTTTCCAAAACAGTCCTAGCCAGAAGAAGATTTAAAGCAGTTTCGTGTGGCTTTGCCCCTAATTTTGGAGTATAATATTAGTATTATATTATACTCAGAATTATTCTCGGCCAGGGTAGATTATATTTACATATACCCTATACCAAGCTTATCTTAAAGTGATGCGTTGTGGGTTCCCCATTTATCTTCAAACATCAAAAGAAATATAACGAAGATTTCGACACAATTCAAATTATACCTTGAAGAAAAAACATACGACCTGATTAATTTTATAAATTTGATTACACCGAAAAGGATAGCCCGAATTAGGTTCATGTATCTATTAATCTTTATGAAACCATTTTTAAAAATTAATTTCATCAAAACATTAGAGTGTTGAGAATTCGTGCATGAAGTGACATTACACAAAAAAGAGAAAATTTAAATGTGTTTGAAATAGAATTTTATATATGGTGAATGTCTATATTTAAAGAGAGATTCTAGGGTTTATTACTTGGTGACTAAGTTACTCTCTCCCTATAAACAGTGGCGGAGGCAGGATATATACTAAGGGTGTTCAAAAAAAGTTGAATTGCAGCTCACGGGAATCGAACCTGGGATCTTCTACACATTTTGAACACCCTTGACCACTAAGCCAAACATTTTCCTTGTGTCAAGGGTGTTCAAAACTTAATATATAGAGATAAAAAATAGGTTTTGCCTCATATATACAGTGTAATTTTTCGGCGAAGGGTGTTCGGGTGAACACCCTTGCGCCCCCTGCCTCCGCCCCTGCCTATAAATAGAGGGTTCTATTCCATTGTAATTCATCCCATATCAATAAGAATTCCCTCTCTCTCTACTTTGCTATGCAATACTCTTCTTCTTTTATTGTTCATTACACGTTACCCGCACGAGACTCTAACCAATAAACCAATTGAGTAGAAACTTTGAGATTGAGCATAATGATTGTCAATTATTCCATAAACTTCCTTCATGATTAAATTTTGGATTTAAGGTAAGTATTGTACTTTATTTTTCTTTTTTAAATTCTTGAAATTCTATAATTTGATTTTATATACAAGCAAAGACAACAAAGTTTGATTATAACTCTAGTGTGTTTGAAAGAAATTATAACCATCCAAAGTGGTAAAATTTCTATGCCTTGCCATGATTAAATTCATGTATGATTGTGGGCAAAGAATTGAAAATCCGCCCCATTGAATTTGTTCCATTCTCATTCCCTTTAGAGAATGTGATAGCAGTATGTGATAAGTCTGAAAGAAGACAAAATTATTACTATGAATGTATCAATGGATGTGGACGTGGCAATCGACGAAATTATAATCGTCATCATTGTGACAATGAGAATAATAAGGATTCTCAAAATAATCATTCAATATGTGAAAATAATATCTGTCATCGATTTAACATGAGATTTTGTAAAGCACATATAGATGATTATGGTCCATTCATAATATGAATATGACAACATTTGATTTATGAATACATACTCATTCTTCAAAGAATATGAACGTGCTAGTGGTAGTGAATATACCGCACTCACCTTTAGAAGGAGGTTTGAGATGATATAAGAAAATAATGTCATTATTATGGTATGAATGGTCATTGGTCACGTACCTATTGTATGCCAAAATATTTTGGCAATGTGATTATTAAAGGACAACAATAATGCAAGAAACATATCTTGCGTATAATTTTGACCATGACCATAATGGTATAACTTTCTCCTTAAAAGAGATATTCACTATATGGATGTTGATGAATATGTGGTACTACAAAATTAATTGAGAACTCTGCAAGAGCCAATTATACTATTTTGGAGAAACACAATTGATTACCAATAAGGTATTGTGTTATTGTAAGTCTCAAAGAAACTTATTCAGTTTTCAAAGTATACGCGAAAGCGGTTGATTATATTGAGACTATAAATAAAGGAAAGATTTAATATCTTCTATTACTACAACTTGTAGCGGGATAATATGTATGTGAAAAGCTACCCGCTTTATTCTCCAGTATGTACTATACAAATAAAAGAATACCATACTAAAGTGGATATTTATTGATATAAAAACCCATATCATAATAAACTTGGAGTTTATTGATAATTGCACACGTCATGGTGTAAATCTGAAGTTTATCAATATTGATAGTTTATTCAGTTGGCATAATTGGTTTAGCCATATCAATTTAGGTATGATGTGCAATAATAATAGAGAATTCACATGGGTAAATATTAAAGAACTAGAAAGTTCTTTATGAATTCTCTTATATTGTTTGTTCTCATTAATTAATAAACCAAATAAAACTGGGATTGAATCCCATAAATGCTGAAAATATCAAAGGTGAATTGGGGCCCATTCACCTGCCATGTATACCCCATAAGATGCATCTATGAGATGGTTACATGTGCGATTATTATTAACCCGCAACATGGTATTGGTGAGGTAACTTGCTCAAAAATTTAATTTAGATCATATTTAAGATTTTTTATTCAAGAAGTTCATCTTGATAAGTTGGTGTACATCACAGCTGGTTTAGCAAAATAATTTATTGAGTGCCTCCACTTAATAGCTAAACAATTTCTTATCAGAACAAAGTTTTGTATATCAGTTTGATATATGTTATATACGAAAGTATATTATTTTCTCCCCAAGCAAGTGGTTTCAGGGTCAGGAACCAAATAATTCCATCTTATTATTATTGATGTGCGGTGTATATTTTAATTAACACCATAACGCACAAAGATGGATTCTTAAAGTTGAGAAAAAAAGTTAGTTTTTCTAACATGAGGGGGAGACAAGATACAACAGTTGAGAAAAAGTTACATAGAATGAATTATCATTTATACATCTAGATTCTCGAATAAAATAATATAAATTTGAAGTTCATAAAAGGATAATTCATGTGAAATTTATTGCAAAGAATGCCAGATGCATTTACTAACCCAAAGAAAGTAACTATATTCTCACTGCAAATGCTCATATTGTAATAAGTCCTAGAAGGACAAAGTCAATAGTACGCTTAAAACGTATAGACAGATTGGTTTCAAATAAACTTCTTGATAAAGAAGGTGAGCAAATGATCAAAATGATCATAATAAAGGAGGCAAGTGATCTAGAAGATCACATGACATAAAACTTCATAAAATCTCATGAAAGATTCAGGTACCTGAATATATGAATGAAGAGATCACTACGTTATGTCCAAATAAGGAGGTTGGAACTGATATAAAATGTTTGTCGACGACATCTCTAACATTGCTAAATATATATATGAGGATCTTAAGTCTGGAGAAACAATTCAAGTAGAATTTGGTTTCACATGAAAGACAAGTAGTTTTGGACCTGTAGTTCAAACACTTAAAAGTATAAAGTCAATGGTGTGTGCTATCACCTTTATTTATCTTATATGTCTAGCATGACATAAAAACTTGATATGCATCTAAAGTATATTATATGACTTATATGACTTAACTTATACGACAATCCATGAAGGATTTAAGTTGCTTGAAGCATATACAATTCTTGATCTTGAAGTACCACTTCCTTAGTGCAATTTGTGCACAAATGTATCTTGCTATAACTATAAGCATGATAATATGATAGCAAGAGTTTTCACCTCTATGTGAAGATATTGAACTGACGATTCCAACAAGATCATATGAAGACAGTACATTTATTAAGAATGATGATTTCAAGGTGAAACAAATTCGTTCAAAAGATCTTTTGAGGATGGTGCACAAGATTGAAAAGCAAATGCTTAAAGATATAAATTGATGCTCTCATCAGGGGGAGTTAGTGCGCGTTGCACTCTTTTTTCCTTACAAGATTTTGTCCCACTGGATTTTCCTTGCAAAGGTTTTAACGAGGCAACCAAAAGGCATATTGTTAGATATGTACTCTTTTCCTTTACTAGAATTTTTTTCCCACTGGGTTTTATTTTAGTTAAGGTTTTAATGAGGCAAATTATTTGTTGAATAGACATTCAAGGAGGAATGTTATAAATAGAATTTTATTTATGGTGAATGTCTATATTTAGAGAGATTCTAGGGTTTATTACTTGGTGGCTAAGTTACTCTCTCCCTATAAATAGAGGGTTCTATTCCATTGTAATTCATCCCATATCAATAAGAATTCACTCTCTCTCTACTTTGCTCTACAATACTCTTCTTCTTCTTTTATTATTTTATAACAAAATGAGTTATATATATGGCTAGTGATCGAGAAGTTACTGAATTCATATTTATGACATTTTTTAGTTAATTAACATTTTATTAATCACCGATAATCTTTACATTTCATAGCCTGCTTTATAACTCAACAGCTATATCTATCAAAACTCAAATACAATTTTATCCTGCATACTATGTCTAATGAAATATAAAATGTTGAACTAAACTACTAATTCATTTAGTAGCTCTCACATTACATATGTAGGCTGTTTCTCTAGCTATGCTATCAACACTTCTGCTTCTCTGTTGAAATATGTGTACACATCCTATCCCAAGCCACCCGGGACTTCTTTGTAATGGTATTGATCCAAGACCAAATATAACTTTTGCAGTAAGACTCTATCATCTTCATAACTTTTGCTAGTAAGTTTAATAGCTGTGACCAATAGGATTGGATACCAAATAGGACGGTTTGGACCAGCTACACTCTTCTAGCATAAACGAGCTTTTGGCAGTCTATGAGAAAATCCTTGCAACTATATTTTCTATTAAAGGATACCACTATATCAAGGACAATTTCTTAATAGCAAGAGGAATACCAAGATATTTAAATGGTAACTCTCATATTGTGTAGCCCAACTTCTGAATAATTTCCACCCTGGAACTCTGTAGAACTCCTCCGAAATACACTGAGCTCTTCTTCAGATTTGCCTATAATCCAGTTACTTGAGAGAAGTGGTTGAAGCATTCTTGAACATTAGATATAGAATTGAGATCACCCCTAGCAAATATCAAGAGATCATCTGCATAGCTTAGATGGGTAATCCCTAACTTTGCACATCTTGGATGAAACTTAAAGTCTTTCACCTCCTTTAGTTTGTTGAGCCTTCTACTGAGATACTCCATTACAATTGCAAACAAGAAAGGGGAAATGGGATTACCTTGTCTTAGTCCTTTGGCAACATCAAAAGGTGGAGTCGTCTCTCCATTAACCATAATAGTGTAGTTGACAGTTGTCACACATTCCATTGTCCAATTCACAAATCTTTCTAGGAATCCCATTTCAATCATGACTTGCTCTAATAAACTCCATTCAACTGAATCATAGGATTTTTGAAGGTTAATATTGATCATGCATCGGGCAGAAACATTCTTCCTTGTGTAAGCTTTGACTAGCTCATGAGCTAATATAATATTGTCTGCTATCCTCCTTCCAGGCATGAAACCAGATTGAGTATCACTTATCACTGATGTTATCACTTGTTGGAGTCTGCCAACTAGGACTTTAGAGATTAGTTTGTACAACATGGTGCAACAAGCAATAGGTCTGTAATCTTTTATTGTACTAGGATTGGCCATTTTAGGAACCAATGTGATAGAAGTAAAATTCATTGCTTTATATAATTTTCCAGTACTGAAGAACTCTTTAACAATTAGACTGACTTTATTTTTGATAATCACCCATGCCTTCTTAAAGAAATAAGCATTGTAGCCATCAATTCTTGGTGCTTTGTCACTGTCAATAGCACATAATCCATTATAGATCTCTTTGTCAGTCACCTCAGCACATAGAGCAAGTTTCTACAGTTGTGACAGTTTTGGCCCATTCTTCATGGTCATTTTGTCTATGGCAGGAAGAGATTGAGATGATGATCCCATTAGAGATTTATAGAAATCTACTAATTTCTGCTTTATGCTGTCAAGATGGATAAGTTTATCTCCCATGATTGATACAAGTTCATTTACTTGTTTTCTCTGACTTCTTTCCTTCATAACAGTTGCAAAATACTTTGTATTAGAATCTTCCAGTTTGATCCACTTAGTTCTTACTTTCTGCCTTAATACACTTTCTTCAATAAGGGACTATTTTTCTAAGTTCTGCAACAGGCTTTTCTCTTCTTCAATCAGAGTGTCATTACAAGTTGTATTTATCTTCTGTTGTACATCCTCTAAGCTTGTTCTAGCTTGTTCAATCTTCATACTAATGGTTCTATAATTCTTAGTGTTTAGGATACTGAAAAAATGTCTTAACCTCTTTAGTTTTACCCAAATGTTCTTCATTTTGTCCTCTATGAATTAAGCTGCAAC
Source organism: Nicotiana glauca (assembly GCA_026770625.1). Classification (NCBI taxonomy): domain Eukaryota; kingdom Viridiplantae; phylum Streptophyta; class Magnoliopsida; order Solanales; family Solanaceae; genus Nicotiana; species Nicotiana glauca. The sequence continues at coordinate 8,169 of MU707729.1, forward strand.
ATTTGTTTTTTGCAGAATCCACTAGGTATTGTACCTAGGGTTGATTTTCATATATATAACACAGAGTACAAAAATGGAGAGGGACATAAACCTGACCTCCAGAAATAAGATGAAAGGGCATTTGTTTGTCCAACATTGACAATCAAATGACACCTGTTTGCAGTGAGAAGTTAGACCTATCATGATTTTCCAAATATCTACCTCAAAGTGGTAGATAGTCAGATATTTTTAAGTTTAAGATAACCTAGGTCAACTATACATAATAGCAAAATTAAACCTAAATCTATGCAAAGGATGAGTTGGAAGCATATCTTCCATATACAGACACTTCTACAACTAATGAAATTGTAGAGTTCCCTATGAGAGTATGACAAAAAACTTTTAGTGAATGTAAAAGCTATCTTCATCCTAGCTTTGACATTGGATACAAAGAAAGCTATGTTGAAGATAGCAAACAAAATAGTCCAATCATTCTGACTATGGTGTTTCAGTTTCTTGAAGCTGACGGAAGGGAGTGAGCATGATATGTTTCCCAAAGTTAGGTTGTGCTCTTCATTTGACTCCTGGATGTTGTACTGTATCTTGGCAGGAGTGTTGTTTTGCTGTTGAGCTGAAGTCTGAGTGCTTGCCTTCTTAATGATTGCAGGCTATTGTGTATCCTTCAGTTTCAGAGAGGTAGAAGTATATGATGTTTGTTCTTGTTGAGAGTGCATTCTACTGAAAACTGGAGGGGAACAAATGTCAACTATGAGAGTAGGTGGAGATACTTGAGTCAACTGATACATTTCCATCAGAATGAGCATATGGGATGCTAATACCACTTATTGAAAATGCATCAGTTGGTCAAGTCTGCTTCCTGTACCTGCAATGAATAGCAAACTTGTTAGAAAAATGGGGCTCATAATCCAGGTTCTTGTAGATTTTGGATATGAGTCGGGGAGAGGGGGAAGTTATGACCCCTGTTTTGTAAGGAAGAATGATTGCAGGTTCTTGTGTTGACTGCAATCAGTTGGTTTGTTGTTGATTTGTGAAGAGAGGAGAAAGGCATTGCTGCATGTATATGGAAACCTCCAGGTGATGAAGAGGCAATGTTGTAAGAGTAAGAGGATACATTTTTGGACCCCTACATTCTAAACATGAATTAGATGGTCCAAAACTAGATGATTGGAGGCATGAATCAGATAGGAATGCTTTTGTTTTTGGGAGTTCCAGAAACACTTGTTGATGAAGGTTAAGTTGTAGGGTGCTGCAACATGAACTGGGACTATTGCTGCACATAATTGATAGGCTTCCAGGGGAATGAGCATCATGGATGCTAATACCACACCCTGTGAGCATATCAGCTGAGTGAGCACCAAAACATTGAGGAAACCTACAAAAAAGAAAACTGAATTAGAGAGGAAAAGAGCATTTCTACCCAGTTTTCCTTATCTATTTTCTGCAGACAACCTTTTGTGCTTCCCTAGGGAAAGGTTTGCTCTTAGGTTCTTATGGGTTCTAAGAACAATGGTGGGATGGGACTTTTGGAGTATGGACTGCATTTTGTTTTAGATTCCTTGATCTTTTTTCCTGCATTTATGGGGTTTGCAGGGTTTTCTATTATCAAGATTGCATTGTATGAGTGAGTTTGAGGCTGTTACTATCCATTGATTTCCCTTCAGTAGTTTGAACAACATTTCTATTGATACCACACTCTTAAGGCAAGCCAATGGATTGTACAGTCCCCTTCTGATGGTACTTGCAAAAAATGAACTAATGTTAGAAGAGGCATTAATTGCCCACAGCTGGTGCATGTAGTATTTTATTTGGACCAGTAACTGGAACCCCTTCCTTGCAGTTATTTCAACCATAACCATTTGATGTTGAGGAGGAGCTTGCATTTTGAGATGAGACCAATAGTCTATTGGTTTTCTTGAGCCTAAAAGCTGGGGTGCCCCATTGGTCATGGACAACTTGGCCTCTGATGAGGGGTGGGTGTGAAGAGGCAGTGGTGAAGTTTGTTATGGTATAGAGATCATGGCTCAATTTTGAGAGGGAATCAGCAGGATAGTTTCCTTCTCTATAAACATGTGAAGCTTTGAATCCTTCAAACTAAGCACATAGAAGCCTTAACTGGGAAATCTTTTCTTGCAAAGCCCAAGGAGAGTCATTTTCCTCTGTCATCCATTTAACTAGGAGTGCAGAGTCTGCTTCCAAGTGAACTATAGGGATACCATTTTCCAAACACCATTGAACTTCGATTCTGGCTGCTTCAGTTTCAGCATAGTTATTGGTACCTTCTCCCAAGGGGAAAGCCATTGCATGAATGAAATGGCCATGCTGATCTCTAATAATGAAACCTCCTCCAATCTTTCCAGGATTTATCATAGCACTTCTATCTAAATTAATCTTGACATAGCCAATGTCCGGTTTATTCCATGTGACTTGGGTTATGGTGGTATGATGCTGAATGTTTTCAATGAAAGAATAGAGTCCCCCCCAATTGAAAGGCCATTGAATGTCAGGGAAGTTAGATCTTAGGAGTAGATTGATGTCTGAGTTGATGGAGTAGAGGACCACAGTTAGGGAGGATTTTTTGTCTCCATACTTGGCACTACATCTATTTTTCCACTAGTTCCAATAGATGATGATGGGGAGGGTATCTAATATGAGATTTTGCACTGAATTACAAGTCTTCATCATCTAGAATTTCATCAGGAGAATTTTCAAAGGCAAGTTCTCAGTTTGAATGCCCACGTGACCCCTATATTTTTTCCATATGATTCTTGCAAAGTTCCCAAAACCGAAGAGTGTTCCACTGTTTCCAGAGCATGCATAGAGAAGCATACACACCTGGTGAGAGTTGGACCACTGAAGATTTACACTCTGTCATCAGTTGGGAGTTTGTTTCTAAGAGCTCTCCACAAACAAAAGGACCATTTAAAGGGAATCTTCTTATGCCAAGTCTTCCTATTTTTGAAATTAGGTGATTTTTTCTTTCTAATGAGGTTCCATGCAGAGGCATATGTAAACGTACCCCTAATAGTAGGAGTCCAGATAGGTATGTCAGGGAGTTTAGGGTTGTGAAAGATAGCTGTCTACATGATCTTTGAGATTTTGTGAACTGGTGCAAGTCCATTGAGCTTTTGGAGATCCCAATTACCTTCATTCCAGAAATAGGACACTTGTATATTGCCAGGTCTGACCCCTTCTATTTTGCTGCATGCCAATGGCCCTGAACCAAGCCAATTATCCCACAAAAAACTGCATTTCCCATTGTGAAGTCTCCATTAGATTACTTTTTTCTGCTTCTTTCTTATTGACCATCAATCTCTTCCATGCTTGTGACTGGCCTGAGTGCCATTTCTTGGATATTGTATTTGATCTTTGACAGTACTTTGCCTTTAGGAATGATCTCCAAAGAGAGTTTGTTGTTCTAAAATACCACCATTGCTTGAGCTCCATGGATTTACATGAATCCTAAATAGTTATGAAACCCAGACCACCTTCATTATGAAGGAATGATAGTTTGGACCATGATGCCCAATGATACTTGAGTTTGTCCTTATCCATTCCCCAGAAGAAGTTTACTATCAACCTTTTAATTTATTTCATGACAGTCTTAGGAGGGGACACAACTGAGAGGAGATGAATTGGTAGGGCTTGGAGGACATATTTGATCAAGGTTGCCCTGCCTCTATAGAATAGCATCTTGCCATGCCAGCCTTGGATTCTTCCTAGCACCTTAGAGATAAGGCCATTTAAGTACATTATTTTGGTCCTGCCTGTGTACAGAGTGCATCCTAAGTATGCGAGAGGTGAGTCTTTCCTAGAGAAACCTGTTTCCATTTGAATTCTTCTGATAACACTTGACAGGGCACATGGAGTAGTCATGAAATGGCTCTTGTGTCTATTAATGAGTTGGCCAAAAGTGCTCTCATAATTGCTAATAATCCACATGATTTTCCTCAGAGATGTTTTTCTTCCAGAAGTAAAAATGATGATATCATCAGCAAAACTCAAGTGGTTGATTTGAGGTCCCCTTTTCTCCATATAAAATCCATGAAATAACTGATCATGATTCAGTATGTTGTGTATTCTAGATAGGAGTTCAGCTCCTATGATGAATAGTGAGGGAGCCAGTGGATCACCCTGTTTGAGGCCTCTTAAAGACTTGAAGAAACCACATCTGGTGCCATTAACTATTACTGAGTACCAGTTGTTGGATATTGTTCTCCAGATCATGTCAATGATTATTTCACTGAAGCCCATTCTTCTAAGCATAATGTAGGTGCAACTCCAGGAGACTCTGTCATAAGCCTTGGCCATGTCAAGCTTGATGATCACATTTGAGCCCACAATTGGCTTCTTGATACCATGCACTATTTCTTGTGCAAGCATAATGTTTTCAGAGATATTTCTGCCCTTAACAAAGCCTGATTGATTTGTAAAAATTATCTTTGGAAGGATAGGGCCAAGTCTTGAGCTGATAACTTTGGAAATGATATTATTAATGAAGTTGCTAAGACTGATTGGCCTGAATTCTGTGAGACTATTAGGGAATTCAACTTTGGGCAATAGGACAAGGCATGCATTGGTCATATATCTAGGAATTGAACTACCTCTGAAAAATGCTAACACTACCATGAATAAGTCTTCCTTGATCACATCCCTGCAAGCTTGGTAAAACTTCCCATTCATTCCATCAGGTCCTGCTGCACTAGTAGGACTCATGGAAAAATAATGTCCTTGAGCTCTAACATAGATGGGTCTCTAGTGAGTATGGCATTTTCATCACTGGTTATCATGGTTGGAATAATAGACAGCAAGTCTTCACTAATAGTTGAACCAGGTTCTGTGAAGAGGTTTTGAAAGTAGTCACAGGCAGCTTTCCCAATGTTTTCATCACCCTGAACCCACCCATCTTCTTTATTTTTGATTTTGTGGATGTACAATTTCCTTCTTCTTCCTCTGATTAGGCTGTGGAAGTATATAGAATTGGCATCCCCTTCTTTGAACCATTTCAATTGTATTTTCAATTTCAGAACATCTTGCTCCACCTTTAGATACATGGAAACCCACACCACTGCTGTTTACTCCCTTCTTTGAACCATTGCTGTTTACTCCAGTACTAATCATTGGAATAGAGGTTTTGAGTTGTGCTTTGGTGGGACGCTGCTGCTTCTGATTCTAGCAGCCCTGTTTCTGGTAAGTCTTTGGGAGGGGTTTTTTCTGGTAGATAAAGAATCAGCAGCATCATTTTCCTTATTTGGTTCACCATTAACTGCAACAATTAGCATGTCATAGTGTTCTTCTTTTTCCTGATCTTCATCACCAGAGTCACTATCATCATCATGATTTCTAGCAATTTCATCCTCAGACTCAATTAGTCTATACTCATCCTGCTGTGGAGTGTATCTGTTGAGAGGGCATTCCTCCATGACCATGTCTGAGGGGTTCAAAAGTTGGTGATTTTTAGGATTGTTTGGGGAGACAAAGGTGACTTTGTGAGTTTTGGATTTACGGGTTTCATCATTGGTGGGCAGGTCTGATTCATTGCCATCAGATCTTGGTTCTTTTTTGGTTAGAAGGGGTTGGGAAAGTGAGGGATTGGCTATAATTGAGTTCTTATAGCCAAGGGATATAGCAGCTTTTTGAGGGCTGGATATTTCCTCAATTAGAGGGCTCAAAAATTGGGAATCATCAGGGGGTTCATTTATACTAATTCCTGCATTTTTGTTTCTTATAGCCTTTATCTTCTTCTGACTAGGTTTATTTTTTGATTTTTGAGTCTGAACTTGAAAATCAGCAGCAACTTTGGCTTTTCCTTTGAGGAGAGCTTTCATTTGTGCAGATGGGTTCTCTTCAGAGCTTAAGGGCTCAGAAACTTCTTCCACTGTCATACTATCATATTGATCCACTTGCTGTGAGTTTGATTTGGGAATTGAGGTAGCAGGGGTTATTTGGTCAATCCTAGGTTCATTCAAATGTGCCTCAGCGCACTCATGCATAACATGAGGAATCCCCTCCCCTTTTGGAACCCCTTCCTGCCTGACTATAGAGTTCTCCTGATAATTCTCCATCCCTCCATTAACATCACCAATATCAGATCTATAGGGGGAAATGGGGGAATGAGTTGATCCTGGGCACCAGGATCTGCACTCCTCTCTAGTGGAGTTGGAGGATTGATAGAAGGTATACCCGATGTATCTGATGATTGTGTGATCTGTTGCTGAATTTCCTTTGAGGAAACCTTTTGTTGTTGTGCATTTGGTTGCTTTGGAATGTAGACCTGTTGTTGCTTCTAATTCTGGGTGGTATCTTTAAAATTCTTCCTTTTCTGTGTTTGCCATTCTTCCTCTGGTGCTTCATGCACTAAACTTTGGTGTTCTACTGCTTTTTGGTGTTCTACTGGCAATTGGTTTTGGGTTTGATTCTGTTCCTTATTTTTTGGCCTTCCCCCTTGAACAATTTGCTGCACTACCTTGGTTGTACTTGTAGTTGCTTTGTGGTGGTTGTCTTCTATTTTTTGTTCTTCCTCTTTTCTATTCTTCTTATCTTCATCTTTCAATCTAATTTCACAAGTGTATTCAGAGTGACCTAAGTGTCTGCAATGGTTGCAATATGCTGGGACACTATCATACTGGACTTCCAACCGTTCTCCATCTCCGTTTTCATCCTGATCCTCATCATATCCAAGCCAGACATGATGAGGTCTCTCCTTGGTGAGGTCAATTTGGATCTTTACCTTAGCAACACTTCCCCTGGTTTTTTGGAATGATGCCAGGTCCAGATATAGGGACTTGCCAATGGGTGACAGTAGGGGTGTGAGAATTTCCATGTAGTACAAATGCCATGGTAATTCTGGGATAACCACCCAAAGTGGCACAATGGGTGAATCTTCATTTGGCTTGAATGCTGGGGACCATGCTTCCAATTTCATCATTTGGCCTTGGATATACATATGCTGTTTACCCCAGACAGTGGAATGATCATACTCATTTTCCAAGTCAATGTAGACAGTCCTAGCATTGAAATGAGCTATCTTGACTGGTCCTCTGAGTTCAGTCTGGGCAATGAAAATTTTTCTAATGACTTTCATTCTAGGCATACTATTGGAGAATTTGCCTACTACTGTGAATTTACATCTGTCAGCAAATCTTACCATGTAATCTTGTCTTTTGAAAATCACAGCAGGCTGACCTTGCTTGGTAGTTATCTTTGGAAGTGTGAAAGCTATGGGTTTGATATCAGCTTGATGCCTGGCTCTAAGCCTTATGACATATGGGTGAGTGACAGTAGGATGTGGTGGTGGTGCATTACCAGCTGGTTTGGTTTTATTAGGAGGATTGCTAGCCTGTGGAGTGGTGTTGGTATATGGTGAAGGTTGTTTGGAAGGTTCGATTGCTGGTGGGGTATTTTTTTGCAGAGGGATTCTGAGTTTTTTTATTATTGGTTGGTCCGTCGAAATTGGATAAGATCTTAGGTGGAGTATTGGCAACAGAAGTAGAGTTTGGATTGGCGATGAACAACTGAATGGCTAGGGGCTCTTTGTTATTTATTGGGTACACAGGCAGGGGGCTTGTGGTTGAAGCATTTTCATTTACAATCCTTGCACTATTAGATTCATGAATCTGAGAGGTGTTTAGCAAAGACACTTGATCCCCTTGAACTGATAATTCACCATTAGCCTGTGTTTTTGGCAAAGCAGGTATTGATTGACCATTGTTTTCTTGAACTGAAGGACTGGAATTCTTTTGGCAATTATTTTCCTGAGGATCTTGTGAGGCTTGTACCCTATTTTGAACTCCTGTTTGAGTACCACAGGTGGCATTGACATTTGGTCGAGCACCTAGCAATTCAATGACTGCAGAGTCCCTTTTTTGGATATTCGAGGAGTTTGGCTCTTAAGAAATTGGATTTGAGGGTTGGGATTCAATCTCCTGGGCAATGGGAATAGATTGACATTGGTGTTGAGGCAATTTGTTCATCAGAACCCCATGTCCGGTCAACTGGTGCATAGCTGGATCTGCCAATTGATAGAGATGATCAATTGTGTTGTTAGATTGAGCTGAAACTTTACTTACTTGTTCCTTGAATGATGGTAGGAGGTTTCCAATCAGTTGTTGGGGTCGAATTGGCTCAGAATGAAGAACTTCATTTTTTTGATTAGGGCTGCCTGAGATCAATGATTTCAAAATTGAAGCTGTTGATTGGTACCCATATAAACTTGATAGTTATAAGCTCTTGTTCTCTCTATTACAATCATTTTGTTACTCAGGGCTTCTGAATTGACCAGTTGGAATTCCATCTCCGGTGAGATCTTTATTGTTAGCATTTCTCAACTGGTCATTGGTGATGATTCCAACAGTATGATCAGCTAGATTTTGGTGAGGATGCACGTCTGGTGATGAAGAAGAGTCTCCCTAGTTTGGAATTACAAATTTTGGCCCAGAACTGAGCTGGGAATTAATAGGAGAACCTAGGCGATTATTTGCTACAGTGATCGCGTCCCCATTTTTGAGATTCGTAGCAGCTGGGTTGGAGTTTTTGAATGAAACTAGTTGGGATGTGTTCGCCTTTGGGAGGCGCTTCATTTGGCATTGGTCTGGTGGTTTTCCACCGGTGGATGGAGGAGTAGTGGCCATATTGCCACTGCGTGGTTACTGTAGCTGTGAGTCGCCTGTACGGATTTGAGCGGGTCGGGAGCGTTACTTGCGAGTACAATAGATTGATATCATATCTACCCTTATGCATAGCTGCAACACTTATAATAGTAACATTATACCATTGAGAGTCCCAGGTAAACCATATCCTCCCATTTGAGGCATCGTGATAGTTGGTAGCATAGTTCCAACCTAGCAGTATACTTGATATGATTTTACTACCTTTATGTTCCTTAACTCTTATTTCCACTATAACTGCTAGCTTTATTCTTTGGCTACTAATATATCTTTTGAACTCTTTTTGTTTATACCTCTTATTCACCCCTCTTATATACCAAAATATCCACTTTATCAACAAGTTAGTCTACCTCTACCCTTATCAGGAGGTACACTACTAGTACACCATGATCCATTCAATGGTCCAAAGGAATTCCTCGTAGTAATGGCTGATAATGCTGGAAAGTTTGTCATATCCAGTTCAAACCTATTCTCTATAGCTTTGCCTTTGTCCATTGGTTTTTCCACTATGCACTGTTACTCGGAGGTTGTCTGTATGTTAACCTGCTGGACATTTGCCTGATCTACCATTGGCTGAACATTTTCCTTGTCTACAACTTCTCTTTGACTGAGTATCTGAGATTCCATCTATTGTAGGCTAGCCTCCCCTGCTTGGCTAGCCCCTTCTTTCACTAAGCCTTTGGTTCTCCATTACATTGTTACTTTCTTTGCTTCTCTTCTTTTTCCTTGTTGCTTATCTTGTTGCTTGTATTGTTGTTGTTCCATACCACATCTATGTCCAACCACTAAGCATTTCTAGCAAAATTCAGGTTTCCAGTCATACCTAACATCCTTTAGGAATGTCTTTCCATTAGGGTCCATTACCTTTATCTCAATAGGCAATTCTCTGGTAATGTTTACTTCTATCAGCATCCTTGCAAATAATACTCTCTTTTTCTTTGCGGTACATTCATCTGCATATATTGTAGTACCTATTACACTAGTCATTCTACTCAAAGAGTTATGAACCTAGCAATTCATTGGAAGATTAGGAAATTGTACCCATAAGAGAATTTCAGTAGGAAATACCTCCTTGAAATCAAACTCTGGTATCCACTGCTTCAATATGATAGTTCTATTGTTGAGTGAGTAAGGTCTAGAATAGAGAATTTCTTTCATATCATCAATAGTTTGGAATTTGATGATATAGTACCCTTCCTCATGTAAATATAAATTTGGCTCCACCATATTTGCCCAATTTATCCCAATGAAACTTTTCATAGCATTGTATCCTGGAGAATCCCCAATTATATGTGCTATTACCACACTCCTCCATTTCTCTGTTTCCAGATCTACCTCCATTTTATCTAATTGAACCACAACTTGTCCATCTATAATTTGTGGTGGTATGTAGGTTAAGGACATACCATTTTGTGCTGCTCGATTCCTCTGAAATAGGTTTTTCCATGCTTTTCCTTGCTTATTAGTTGCTTCCTTAGGTTGATTATTCTCCATTAGCTTTACTTCACTAGCTACATGTACTGATTTCACTATTCCATTGCTTGAGCCAGGGATCTCCTCATTTGCATGTTGGATCTGCGACTCTTCAAAGCTACTAGCTGTCATCAGAGTACTCGGATCAAGCCTCTTCACTTTTGTACCCATCGACGAAGATTCAGCTTCACAACGTGTACCTTGTTCTACCTCTGGTGTAGCTACTTTGTCCTACAAAATTTCTTCAGCTTGAATCGAATTCCCACAGAGCTACCATAGATAGCTATGGGTTTCTTCCTGGGCCTTCCTCAACCCCGTCTGCGTCCCTTACCTCTTCCATTCTCCATGGAAACACCAAGAAGTGCACGTTAACTATCGTGCGCCGAGAGCATGAGCGAATTTATGACGTTGTTCATATGGTAGTTTCTAAATATACCACTTAATGTCTCAGACCAAAATTTTCCAATCGAGGTGTGGTCTAACGAAGATTATATGATATCAAAGGAATCCCAATAGCAAAGAAAAGTTATGTTTTTTTTTAAAGTTAAGTTTTACGACAATAACAATAACATATCGAGTATGTTTCACAAGTGGAGTATGAGGAGGGTAGAGTGTACAAAGACTCGAGTATGTTTTGCAAGTGGAATCTCAGATGGGTAGAGTATACAAAGACCTTATCCCTATCTTGTGTGAGACAGAGAGGTTATTTTTAATAGATCCTCGGCTCAAGAAAAATAGGTTTGCAAAAAGATATGACGGCAAAATAATAAAGATAATCAAAGTATAAAAAAACAATAGTATTAAATATGTAGAATAAGATTTTTTTTTTTGTGTGTGTGTGTGTATATATATATATATAGACACACACACATATAGTCAACGCGTGTACCCTTAATGTCAGAGTCTATTTAAAAAAACTTTTATAAATATTATATTAAAAATTATGGTTAAGTTGTAAAATAAAAGTATAAATTCCTGAAAATGATAAGTATTAATCCTATATAGCAAATAACTATTAAAAAACAGAATAAGGTGAAAATAGCATTCCTCAGTCATTTGTTATATATTCAACTTAAAACAATCTAGTTTAATAACTACATCTCTTTAATTTCACAAATTATCATGCTTCCTTCTTTAGATACCATATTCATGTACTCATCACTATCAATAATATTTCTTTAAATTCTATGAAATTATTTATGAAAAAACTGTTAAAATTAATAATTAGGTGTGTTACTTAAGAAGCTAATAAAGAGAGAGAAGCTCTGGCGATATTTTGGGCGACTAGAGAGAGAAACCTTGCGCAGCACTCCCATGGCCTCGCCGGCCAGCGGCCAGCCACCAGTTGTTGCTGGGCTGCCTCCCCAACCTCCCCCCAACATAACCCAACCATCCACGACCCCAAACAATCCTCCAAAATCTATGGATTATGCAAAAGCTGTGAAATCAATGACAAACCCTACTTCCATGCATGATCGTAAAGCTTTAGTTGAACCAATTCCTCTTCGTCGAGCACAACTATTTTAAGGACAACCAACTGTGTGCTTTACGGAGGCTGAAGTTGAACGTATGAATGTGATCGAGGGATTGCAATATGAAGTTGTGTGCAAATATTCATACGGATGGCCTGAGCTCAATGAACTACGTCGCATTGTCCCCATACAATGTGGAATCAAGGGTGAGTGCAACATTGGTCTCCTACATGACAGGCATGTATTGGTAAGATTGACACTATGGCAAGACTATGTGGATTTCACGTCCAAAGGTGTTTATTATGTGAAAGATAAATATGGACAAGAATTTCAGATGAGAACTTTGATATATGATGCAAAGTTCAAGGCTGGAGAGGAGACTCCAAAGGTGATGGCATGGATTTCCTTCCCAAATCTGTTGCCAACTTATTTCATGAAGGAATGTTTGTTCTCACTTACATCTGCAGTTGGTAAGCCATTACATCTTGATCAAGCAACTATGAACAAGACTAGGCCAAGCTGTGCTAGAGTTAAGGTGTTGATAGATCTTCTAGCTGATCTTCCAAAAAAGGTATGTATGGACATTGTTAATGAAGCTTCAGGAGATGTTAGAACTGAGTGGGTGAACATTAACTATGATTATTTACCAAAGTATTGTAAAGAATGCAAGTTACAAGGGCATGATATATTTGAGTGTTTGAGGCTGCATCCTGAACTTATGGCAAACAAGAGTGAGCAGGCCACATCTGCTACTATAGTTCAAGGCATCAATGAAAAAGGAAAGAATAATGCCCCTTTGATGATTCTTTCAAGTGTTAAGGTTGTTGGAAATCAAGGTGCTCAATGGAAGGAAGTTAGAGATAGGAGAGGGCAAGGTAAGGAGAAGCATGCTGTTGATTTGGTTAAAACTGGACAGGAGATTATTTCAGTTGTTAATCAAAAAGGTGGTGTACCACAGCAGGTGCAAACAACTAATAAGTTTGCCTTGTTGGAGATTGAAAACAGTGAGGTCAATGAGAACAAGCAATTGGTTGTGGTAGGGGAAGATGCTGAACAAAAGGGAATGGCTAATCACAAGGACAATGGGAATCTAAACCCTGCAGCACCAGAATTTGTTCCTAGATCACCTGGGAAAAACAAAAAGAAATATGGAGATAACAAAAATGCAGATGTAGTCGAACAAAATTTGAATGCAGCAGTCCCAGCTGGTAGTTCCAATCCAGCAGGAATTAACAAACAAAGTGAGAGGGAAGCTCTGAAAAGAAAGGAGAAAAAAGCTTTTGAACAACAAGTCAAAGAGTCTACTGCACAGTGGGTTCAAAGGGCTTTCAATCGAAATATGGTGACAATTAATGCCTCAGTACAGGATATCCCAACTCAGGATACTAGAGTGGAGGCAGAACTAGCCAAGAACATTGACCAAGACAACATTGTGGATACAGATTTTGAAAAGTTTCAAAACAATGACAAAGTTAACTGGCAAGGAGGCAGGTTATGGTCTGATCAAGTAGAGGAGGTTCCAGATGAGGGTGTGATTTCAGATATGATGCAAAGTGAAGAATAAAATGATGGAGATGCAATTGATGAGGAGGATCAAAGCGTTAATGGCAAGGCCAAAGTTAAAGGAACCACTGGTGAGCAGAGTTTAATAAAAAATGTAACTGATGTCAATGAGGAGCAGGCTCATAATGAGGAACATAATAAAAAGGATGGGCATATGATAGGTGGTATGGCAAGTAAAAGGGTAGACATCAATGTCATTGATCCAGGGGGAACTGAGCAGATCAACAGAATAGAGCCTGGTGCTACATCAAGAACAAAAAACACCAATGATGCAGCAAAAGCAACAAACGAGATCATGCCATTGAATCTAATGCAACAACAGAATGAGGCAGGGGAACAGGCAGTGGTTACCATGCAACAAAATACCAATATGATAACTACAGGTGGTGGCAAAGAGACAGAAGGTGCTGAAGGTGCAGGCAAGGATATGGATGAAGAATCCACATCCCAAAATTTTCTCAATATAGCCAAACAAGGGGATGTGTCTCCTAGACTGATAGAGCAAGTCAAATCTTCAGCCAAGGGTAGGAAAAAACAAGTGAAAAACACCTCAACTGCTCCTGCAGGAGGGGTTCAAACAAGGAGAACACTGTCCCTCAAAAAATCACTCAATCAGTAATGGATGCCATTATATGGAATGTCAGGTCAGTGAATACTATGCAGGCCTTTGAAAGATTGATTACTATGCATAGGCAACATCATTTTGAGTTTATAGGAATTCTGGAACCAATGCAACAGTCTAGTAAAATGAAAAGGTATAGGAGCAGAATAGGTTTGGCTCAGGCTGTGGTTAATGTTTCAAATAAAATATGGGCATTCATTGATGAAGTCTTCGAGGTTACTATCCTGTATAACATGGTGCAGCAAATGACTTTGAAATTATTTCACATTTAAACTCATGTAAAGTTGATCCTTACCTTGGTGTATGCAAAATATGATGTCATTGAAAAGATAGAGCTGTGGGACTCTTTGTATGCAATGGCTACTGATATGACCTCTCCTTGGCTTGTAGGGGGGATTTTAATGTGATATGGGATGAAGAAAAAAATTTGGAGGATTACCTGTATCATTAAATGAGGTAGATGATTTCAGACATTGTATTAATACTTGTAACCTATCAGATTTGGGCTTCAAGTGTAGTATCTATACCTGGTGGAATGGTAGATCAGAGGATGATTGTATATTTAAAAGATTGGATAGATGTTTGGGTAATATGGAGCTGCAACAAACCTTTCCAGGGTTAGAGATCACTCATTTATCAAAGATTGGATCTGATCATTGCCCAATTCTTCTAAAGTGTGAAATTGAAACTTCACCTGTTAAGAAACCGTTCAGATTTCTTAATTTTTGGACAAAGCATGATACTTTTAAAGCTGTTGTAAAGGAGAATTGGAATGCAGATTTTTCTGCAAATCCGTTTGTTTTGTTCAATCACAAATTAAAGAAGCTGAAGAAAGTGTTGTCTTCATGGAGCAGAACAACCTTTGGGGATATTTTTCAGAAGATTGCAAGCCTTGAAGAGGTAGTATTAGTACATGAAAGGCAATTTGAAGCATATCCCACACAACAGAATAGAGAGAGGTTGTAGAAGGTCCAAGAAGAAATGATCAGGTATCTTGCAATTGAAGAGGAGTTTTGGAAGCAAAAGGTAGGCATGTCATGGTTCAAGGATGGTGACAGAAATACAAAGTTCTTTCATACACAAGTGAGAGGTAGGAGAAAAAGGCTACAACTCAAAAGGATTAAAGATAATATGGGCAACTGGCTAGATGAGGATGAGCTCATTGCGGATGAAGCTGTCAGATTTTATAAAGACCAATTCACAGAAACTGTAATTCCTAATACTTTCCATATAATTGATCATGTTCCTTGCTTTGTAGAGGAAGAACATAACTCAATTCTGACAGCATTACCAACAAAAGAAGAAGTTAAAAGTGCAGTATTTGGGCTAAATGGGGATTCAGCAGGTGGTCCAGATGAGTACACTGGTGCTTTCTATCACTCATGTTGGGATATTGTTGGGGACGACATATATGATATGGTGTTAGCCTACTTGAATGGTCAACAATTACCAAAATGTGTGACACATACTAACTTAGTATTGCTGCCAAAGAAAAAAGAGGTCTGTACATTTTCAGACTTGAGGCCAATCAGTCTCAGTAATTTCAGTAACAAAATATTCTCGAGGGTAATACATGAGAGGCTGGTGGATCCTCTACCTAATCTGATCTCAGAAGACCAGGCAGGGTTTGTGAAAGGAAGAAGTATTGTGGAGAACTTACTTCTAACCCAAGAGATCATCACTGATATTAGGCTTAGAACAAAGGCTGGCCCTAATGTTGTGATCAAGCTCGACATGACAAAGGCTTATGACAGGCTTTCTTGGATATTTCTTACTAAAATGAGCTAAGAAAGATGGGATTTTGTGAAAGATTCATTGGGATGATGTTTGACTTGGTAGGAAACAACTGGTACTCTGTGTTAGTCAATGGGCAGGCTCATGGTTTCTTCAAGTCATCTAGGGGTGTCAAGCAGGGTGATCCTTTATCACCAGCTCTCTTTATCTTAGCTGCATAAGCTCTCTCTAGAGGTCTAAATTGGTTGCATCAAAATTTATATTTCTGTGGCGTTGGTTTGCCTAAATGGAGCCCCAAAATCACCCATTTAGCCTATGCAAACGACACCATAATTTTTACATCTTCCGATGCTACTTTATTACGCTTAGTGATGGAGGTTTTGCACGCATATGAAGCTGTATCTGGGCAGCTCGTGAACAAAAGCAAGTCAGCTATTTATATGCATCACTTAACAGACTTGGAGGTGGTTAGAAAAGTGGAAAGGGTAACAGGTATTGGAAGGCAGGAATTTCCATTCACATATCTTGGTTGCCCGATTTTTTATGCAAGAAGAAAACTGGAGTATTATCAACCAATGATCAACAAGGTCCTTGACAAATTACAGGCTTAGAAAGGGAAATTGTTGTCGATTGGAGGAAGGGCAGTGTTGATAGAAAATGTACTTCAGAGCTTGCCAATGCACCTTTTGTCAGTTGTGAATCCTCCTAAGTATGTTATTCATAGGCTTCACAAATTCTTTGCTCAATTCTTTTGGAGTAGTGCTATAGGAGGGACAAGTAGGCATTGGGCTTCTTGGACCAATCTTTGTATGTCATATGAAGAGGGAGGTATTGGATTCAGATCTCTACATGATGTATCTAAGGCCTTATTTTGTAAAATGTGGTGGAATTTTAGAACAAAGCCTAGTTTATGGAGTTCATTTGTAAGCCAAAAATACTGTAAAAAATGAATGCAGTAATTGTTCCATGGAGAAAAGGGTATCATGTGTGGAGGAAAATGCTTGAATGCAAGGACATTATTGAACATCAAATTCTATGGAAGCCAAAAATGGGGTTATCTTTGTTTTGGTTTGACAATTGGACAGGGTTGGGTGCTCTATATTTCCCAGTGCCACAGGACTATGGAGTTAATGAGAGTATTCAGAATGTGTTTGAAGTTGTCCAAAATGGAGCATGGGATATAGATAGACTGATGGAGATCCTGCCAGAAGAATTAGCAATGCATATTGTACAAAAAATCAAACCTCCAGTTATGCAAAATACTTTAGACTCCCCATACTGGATGTTGGAACCTAAAGGAAACTTTTCTGTCAAATCTGCTTGGGAATACTTAAGGAGAAGGGATGATTCTAAGGAAGCTTATAAGAAGATATGGGTAAAGGGACTTCCATTTAAAATTTCATTCTTTATGTGGAAGGTATGGAAAGCCAAATTACCCTTAGATGACTTCATGAAAAAATTGGGGTATCTGATGCCATCCAGATGTTGGTGCTGTGCTGAGCCTAAGGAAGAGACTCTGAATCATTTGTTTTTACATCTAAGGCTGCTACTACAATATGGACATATTTTTTGAGGAGAGCAGGTATAGCAGTAGAAGGGCTAACTATGCATCGGGCCATTACTAAGTGTTGGACAGCTCAGGTGATAACAAGAATTAAGCCAATATTGTAGGGATTACCATATTGTATTGTTTGGGAGTTGTGGAAGAGGAGAAACAGTTTAAAATATGGGGATATTGTATCAGTTAGCAGAGTTATTCACCAAGTCTCAACAATACTGCACCACTTAGTTCATTATAGAAAACCAGGACTTAGAGTACCTCACAGATGGCAGGATCTAATGGTAACTTTGGAGAATTATGCACCAAGGCTAAAGGTTGATAAGGTCACTTGGGAACTCCCAATAGAAGGGTGGTTAAAGGTGAACATAAATAGAGGCTCTAGAGGGAATCCAGGAAGAAGTTCGATTGGATTTTGTGTAAGAGATGAGATGGGAGATCTGAAGTATGCATTAGGGAAGGAGATCACTGAGGGGTCAAACAATGAAGCAGAAGCAGCAGCTATTGTGGAAGCTCTAAGGTTTTGTAAATCTCAGAATTACTCACATATTTGGTTGCAGACTGATTCCATGGTGCTGAAAAATTCGATTGAGGGAACATGGAAACCTCCTTGGGGTATTATTGAGCATGTTGAGGAAATTTGGCTGTTAATGGAAGGGGTCAATATTATGGTGTCACACATCTTTAGAGAAGGAAACAAACTGGCAGATTACTTAGCTAACTATGCTTTTGATACAGGGGATATAGAATGCTTTGGATTTTGGGAGTTAATATCGCAAGGGAGAAGGATAGTGAATGAAGATAAGCTGCAATGCCCATACCTGAGAGTCAAAGTTGAAAGGAATTAATGTGTAAAGGAAGTGGTGATGTTATGGAGATAGGTCGATCATGCAAGCTTACTCAACATGCTCAAATTTGAATAGAGGAGAGCATGGTGATTTCTTTTTCCACTGACTTTGTTTTCTTTTTTGCAGGTACATATGATGTGATGTTGCTGTATGCTCTGATAGACTTCTTGTTGGTGGTATCAATGCTTAGCATTCAGCCCAATGGAAGGCCTATAGGGCTAGACAATAGCACAACACATAGAAGTCCCACAAAAAATAGCTGAAATCTAGAGAAATTTGCCCAGAAAGTTTAAGCGAATTGGGCTGTTACAGCAACTTTTGAAAAGTGTTTGGGAGCATATATAATATATGAACATTTGAAATACACAGAAGAGACGCTTCAGCAAGTCAAAATACATTAAAGACACAAAAAAGCTTAAAGGAAGAAGGCATCAGAGATCAATGAAAAAGAAATCAGGAAGAGGTACAGAACATGGCTTGAAGTATTTCAAAGGGAATCTGCCCAGAAAGTTTAATCGAATTGGGCAAAATGAATTAGGGGATACAGAAAGTCAGGCATTTGAAAGTGCAGAACTATTGGTCTATGCTCTTCTCAATGGTACAAGAAGCTGCTACATAACCAGGTGCTCTATTCCCTCCGAAGGATGGAGTACAAAACCAACAAACAAAGAAGGCAACTGGCTTGAGGAGCAAAGATCAATCAGTCTTCTTGTTCAAATCAGTGTGGAGGAGAACATGGAAAGGCAGGTTTTCACTAACTTGGTGTTCTTTTTTGTAGGAAATAATATTTTACTCATGCCTTGTCACTCACTACGACTTCTTAGGGTGGTATTAGTACTTTGTGCTCATTCCCTAGGAGGAGGAAAGGTGGCATGCACAAGCATGAGGGGAACTAGCTGGAAATTTACAAGGCTCTACTCTATGAGGCAATGCTTATGGCAGATCTGGGCGGGCAATTTGGAAGGTCTATGGCTCAAATTCTTAATGCTGCAACATAGTCCAAACCAGAATCACCCAAGAAATGTAGAGGAGACAACAAGGAGGGAAATGACAGCACACGCAAAAAGAGCCAAAAGTACAATAGCTGGAAGGAAAGGTGATGTACTATGGCTCATATGCAATCAAGCTGCGGGTAAATTGGATACAACATATGTCCAATATGCAGAGAATTCCATATAGAAAGAACAACAATTGAAGGCTTTACGACACAATGAAGACAAGGAGCACAAAAACTGTGGCAAAGATAGGACATTTATATGGGCAACATATTGGTATACAAATATTAAATGGATGGACACAGACGCAAGCATACAGGAAAGACAAGAGATTCAGTGGGTACATGTACAAGAAATATGGACAGGTAGGATCAAGGGGTAAACAAAAAATGGCTTACAAAGTGTGAATTTTTGGAATGCGATTAATTGGTACGGTCGTTTGCAACTGCATACATGGACCAAGGCAGCAAAATTGGACATCTATCATATAGGGCTAATCATAAGTGATATCAATGTTGAGCTTCATGCTCAATATTGGTAGTAGGTATTATGTACGTATCAAATTTTATTTTTTTCAGCATGTTAGACCTCCTGACACTTTGTTTGTTTTTTAATTATTATATATAAAACTAGCCCTAGGCCTTGCCTAGTGGATTGCTTAAAAAAATATGTGTTGTACTTAATGTACCTTTACTCGCAGGATTTATATATGTTTTTCTCAAAATTAAAACAAATAAAAAATATTTTATATAAATAATCTTATTCAATTTTAAAATTTTAAATTTATATATAGGAGTTTTTGCATATCTCAGATGGAGATACATTTAATAGCTAAATTTTTATTAATGTCAAAACTAATAATATTATAAAAATAATTAGATAGATTTTTTAACCAATTGTACATCCTAAAGATGTCATTAGATCTTTGTGAAACAAGACTTGTTCGATACAACTTTTTGGCATTACATGATTATGATCTTCGTGATTATTTTGTTGTATAAGCCATTCAACCTTACTATAAATTATGCTTTAGGTCGTCTCATAAGAATCTCAAAATTTATGTCTAATGGATAATAGTCACATTTCCACCAGTCGATACCTGTTTACCCCTTAAAAAGGATGACTATTAAATTTGTATGCGGTTTAAAGGATAGGTGGTTAAATTTAACACAAATGATCAAAAAGCAATAAGTAATTGAATTCAAATGAGATAAAACAATCAAACCAAATGTGGAAGAATAATTAAGCCTTGCGTTTGATTTAAATACTTCCAGTCGGTTTCAATCAAGCCCTCAAGATAGAGCTCGGTTATAACTAAATGAATGAACAATTGAAGAATACTTAAACAATTGCTAAAAGCCAAAGTAAATTTTATTGCCTTGCTATGCGTGCCAACAGTGACCAAAAAATAAAAGGTTCTTCTCTTTATATAGTATAGGAGTTTTAACCCTAATACAAGTCTAAATAAGGTAAAAATCTTTTCTTTCCCTTTTCCTACTAAAATATGATCTGTATCCAGTACTCAGAGTGATCAGCCGCAATATCCGGTTGATAGCGAATATTTCGGTTTCCCATTTTATCTCCTTTAACCATTGTCCCTTAACCTCGATCTTTCATCTTACTCGAGCTTGATTTTTTATGGTATCGGCCATGCCCTAGACCCATTGTATCGTTCATCCTGGTTCCGATCTATGGGTACCTTCTGTCTCGCTCGAGCCAATAACAAGTAACGTCGTTCCTTGTTCCCCAACAAGAAACCAAGGGTAACTCTATTCCACCGTATACAGATAGTCCCCTCACTTCTCGTCGAATAGACTATAGGAGCGATGAGAAATGACTAATTGGCCTCGATTCCTTCTCTCACACACCATGAGCAAGTTGATGAACTGAAATATCCCATCAGTCACGTCACTCTAGTTTTAGACATGTGTCAGCTGTTGGTTGATCACTTCCGGTAGTTTCGAATTTGAAACATCATGCATTCATTACTCTTTCCCAATAAAAAGTTCTGATTTCCTATTTTCGCTTTTTAACTTTCTGATTTCAAACTTTCTTAAGTTACCCTCAATATCTTCATCATTTCATTGATCCTTCAAATCTTCATAATTTGTCCTTAAATATCTTCATATCTTCAAAGTTCATCTTCAAAACTTCATGCCCCACCTTCAAATCGTCATACCATAACTTCAAATATTCATATCAAGTTTTCAAGTCTTCATATTCTCAGATAAAAATGGTGAAGAGCTCAAAATCGGTACCTCAAAACACTGCCCTGATGACTTCTTCCTCGGCCACCGGTACCGAGGCAGTTCTTCCTAAAGTAGCCCCTGGACCACCCCTTATAGATTTAATCCTCGGAGGCTACTCCACATATAACAACTTCTTAGTCGTGAAAGCCTAAGCATAAAGATATTGGGGTGAGAAAGCTTGGAGGTATGCTTTCTCCATTACCAAAGAGACGCTAAAAGTTGTTCGAGAGGACTGCAAATAGGAATGCAAGGGCATAGTTGATCCCAATCCCGATGAGTACATCACGACACAAGTGAAAGTATATTTAAGTGTTTATACGTATCCTTTCACGTTTGGTCCTGTTGATGTAGTGGTCCTCGAGTTTTGTAAGAGGCACGAAATCTGCCTCGACAAGTTCACTCGTCCTTTTGGAGGATCGTGACTCTTATCCATCATTTTGCAAACAATATGGAGGAGCCTTAGTTCATGGTAAATCACTTGATTTGAATTTACAACCCCCGAATCTTTCGAGGGCAGTTAATCAGACTTGCCCGTCGGACAAAGAAGGCTGTCTTCTCCTGTATAGACAAAGATAGGGACCAAGGTTGGCTGGGTAGGTTTGTTCAGATAAAGACCAATGACCTCATTCCTCCCAAATTCATGTCGTTCCCTGAGAAGTGGAAATCGAACTGTAAGTTTAATTCTTCTTAAGTCGTCAAAGTCCTTTATTATATCAACTTTTCATTCTCATGACATGTTTCATTTGATATGCAGCTGTCCCCCGAGTACCCAATGCGGTCCCACATTTTAGGGAGTGGATCAACGGTATATGCAATAAACTCACTTATCCCAAGCGCAAGTGGTGTAAGCTCTCCAAAGGCAAGTGGGAGGCTCGTTCTCACGGTGAGTGCCTTTTTTTTCTAGTTGAATTTTTTCCTGGTCACTTTTTATTCTGTCATTGTTATGACTAAGTCCTTCTTTCACAAGTTTGCCTAGAACCACCACCGATATCGTGGTCTCGACCCCATCTTCCAAACCCTCTTCCTCTCTGTAGCCCGTTGTTGAAGCTACTTCAAAGAAGGAAGAGAAAATGAAGAAGAAGAAGAAAATATCCCTTGACTCCTCGGACGCTCTTGCAGAGGTCAAGAAGAGAAAAAGGACTGTGCTCTGGGTAAGGAAGAGCACCGGAAAGACTTCAGATGCTTGGGTCCCGGATTCCGAAACCCTTCATTAGCCCAATATATGCTGGCCCAATATGAGGCCGATATCGAGATAGCCGAAGCTTGGATCATAACGAAGGCTGAGTACGTGAAGTGGCTATCTCGCAGGAAGGCTCTCGAGGAGATCCAAGCCGAGGGGGTCGACTTAGCGGCCAAGATCAAAGAGGCCAAGAGGTTCGAAGCCAAGGCTAAAGCGAGGTACCGGCCCGAGGGATCAGATAGCGAGTTGGGCTCTGATGAAGATTAGGCAGGAAATGCCTTAGCTTATATTATTTTTGTCTTTTCCTGTATCCATACGTTTTGTACTTTGGGGTCATTTTCTCGTGCCTCTGTAAATACCTTTTGGTGAATATATATGAAATTACCCTTCGGCTACATATTTTTTCCTTTAACTTTTCTGCATTTGCTTATGCTTAGGATTTATAACTTGTGTCCAGACTTAATATATCATCGATGCCGTAGCATAAATTTTGTCACCACTCAAATTATTTAACTTTCAAAGCCCGAACAAGATCGGGGTCAAATAACGACTGCGAGTTGCTTCGAAAGATCTGACTAAAATGAAACAAAGCTTTAACTTTGTGTATTCGAATAATTTATCAGGACATAGTAAGTCTTTGCCGAAGGTGACATTTATCTTGGCTAAAATTCAAAACCGATTGATTTGATCAAAATCGGAAATAGTCTTTGTAGACATAAAATGTGTAAAGACCTTACTTATTATATTTATGAACCCACACGTCTTTGAGTAGTTTATAAACCAGGGTCGAAGCTCCAATGGCTTTGGACCTCAAATTAGCCGTACCCTTTTGTACTTAAGCCCTGCCTTGTAGGCTTGGTACCTTCGAGGTTTTTGTAACCTAATTTTCCTGGTATTGTCGTCAGATGCCAACCCCCGGTTCGGGGCGACCCCATAGGCTTATGGGTCTTTAAATAATTGTATACGATCTCGTGGACTCTTATTGCTTTTGGTATTTCATGCCCCAGTTAATGATGGCCCATCGGCTTAGAAGATTTTGAACCTAATATTTATTCTAGGTGACATAATGATAACATTTCTTGTGTAAGTGTGAACCGATGGAGCATAGAAGGTGAATTTCCTATTTTATTACTTTAAACATATTATATCTAGTACAAAAATTATCCGCCATGGCGAGAATGAACTACCCGAGCACAATTCATTTGATCATTTGACCCTTACAATATATCCTATTATTCAAGCCTTGGCTTTTGATGTCGAATAAATTTTTCATTGAAATTTCTGAACTCAGATCCTCGAATCTCGATTTGGGGTATGATAGTACCTTAGTTCTTTGTGGCCGAATTTTGAGGGCTCGAGTGTTAACGATCTAATGCTGGCTATCCCCAGTCCCCGATCCTAAACAAGTATTGAAAAATATATTAGCATACTTAATTTTTCTTTATTAAAAACCTTGACGGAAAACCCATTTCGGGAAAAAATTGGTCGAAGGGAAAAAGAGTGCAACACGTGCTTTCAGACCTAATTCTTGGGCTTGACTTCGATTGAGTACCTGTACGGTTTAGTTCGAAGGATAATAAACCTCAAAGCAATTTAGGTATTTAGGTATTCATACCTCAACAGTAGTACCACTTTAAGTGAGCCACATTTCAGTTGTTTTGTAGTTTTACGCCATTTTCAAACTCAAGCTGGTACAAGCCTTTTCCGGTTATACCGGTGACTCTGTATGGTCCTTCCCAGTTTGACCTAGTTTCTTGTCATTCGGTTTCTCAGTATGTAGTGTGACTTTTCTCAACACAATGTATGGAAGTGTCAAAAGTTTGCCCTTCGGTTATAATACCTCCCATCCACTACTTTTGAGCTGCAAATCGGACTAGGGCGGCTTTCTCGCTATTGGTCGGCTAATTCAGACTTGTGGCCATGGCCTCGTCTTTCAATGTTTCCGTAGCATATTGGAACCTCAAGCTCGGTTCTCCCACTTTTACTAGAATCAGAGCCTCTCCACCGTAAACTAGAAAAAATGGTGTCTCACCGGTACTCGACCTCGAGGTTGTTCGATACACCCATAGGACCTCGGGCAGAATTTCTTTCCCCCTTTGTTTTGAGTCAGTCAATCTTTTCTTCAAGTTTTTCAATATAGTCTTGTTTGTCAACTCCGCTTGAACGTTCGCGCTCGGATGATAAGGGTTCAATAAAATCTTTTTAATTTTGTGATCTTCAAGGAACTTATTGACCTTGTTGCCGATGAATTGTCTCCTATTGTCACACGTAATTTTAGTTGGTACCCCAAACTAGCATATTATATGATCCTAGATGAAGTCGATAACCTCCTTCTCTCTAACTTTCTCAAAATGCATGTGCTTCAACCCATTTGGAGAAGAAATTAATCATAAGCAAAATGTATTGAACCTTACCAGGTGCTCATGGTAAAGGAGCTACATTTACATTCCCCACTTCATGAACGGCTAAGGGAAAATGATCGGATGAAGCAGCTCTTCCGATCGGTAGATCATCGGGGCATGTCTCTAACATTGGTCACACTCTTGAACGAAGTCCTTTGCATCTTTCTCCATTTCATTCCAGCAATACACGGCCCGTCGTGGACTTCCTTCATCATATAAACGGTCTCCCCGATCCCCAAGTATCTTGCTAATGGTCTAAAAAATGATCTTCAGTACAGTTGGCCTTCAGCCAAGCAAAACCTGGCAGCTTTAGTTCGAAGGGCCCTCCACTCTTTAGGATCTGATGGCAATTTCCCCTTCTGAAGGTAGTCTGCGTATTTGTTTCGCTAATCCCACGTCAAACTTGTTGAGTTTACCTCGACATCACTAGCCTCTATAATTGAGCTCATCAATTGCACCACCATTCCAAAGTTGAATTCTTCGGAGCCCACTGACGATCCTAAATTAGCTAGTGCATCAGCCTCAATGTTCTGATCTCGAGGTACATGTTGTAACATCTATTTTTTGAATTGATGTAACACTATTTGCAATTTATCCAAGTACCTACGCATCCGATCTTCTTTGACTCCGAATGTTCATTTGACCTGGTTAAAAACGAGGAGGGAATCGCACTTGGATTTAATGACCTCAGCCCCCAGGATTTTAGCCAATTCCAGACCTACAATTATAGCCTCAAATTCGACTTCATTGTTAGTCAATTCACAAATCTAATTTATTGCCTTATTCTACTACCTGTGGGGGTTTTTAGCACGATACCCATCCCAGACCCTTTTTTGTTGGATGCACTGTCCTTAAATTGGGTTCAAACCCTTGAACTAGTCCTCGAGGCAAGTAGTAATTCTTTATCGACATCGGGGATCATGGCCGGTGTGAAATCGGCCACGAACTCTGCCAATATCTGCGACTTTATAGCTGTTTGGGTTTTGTATTCAATATCATACCCGTTAATCTCTACGACCCATTTTGCTAGCCAGCGTGAGTTTAGGTTTGTGCATAACATTCCCTAACGGGTACGAGGTCACGACATATATAGGGTGATATTGAAAATATGATTTTAGTTTCGTAGATGCACTTAGCAAGGCAATCGCTAATTTTTCTAGGTGTGGATGACTTGTTTCGACATATCCTAGGGTTCTACTAATAATATATAGGATATTGGGTACCTTCTTCTTCTCGAACCAGGACACCACTTACCACTATCTAGGACATAGCCAAGTAAAGGTACATCTGCTCGTTCGTCTTCTACAGCAAGGGAGGGCTTGGTAAGTATTGTTTGAGTTCCTCCAAAGCCTTTTAGCACTCCGGGGTCCAGGCAAAATTGTTCTTTTTCCTCAGCAACGAGAAAAATTGGTTTGCTTTTATCCGATGACCTGGAAATGAATCGGTCCAATGCAGCTATTTGCCTTGTCAGCCTTTGCACTGCTTTGACGTTGTTAATCACGATGATGTATTCTATGGCCTCTATCTTATCCAGGTTGATTTCTACTCCCCAATTAGATACCACTGATCTGAGGAACTTGCTCGAGCCGACCCCGAAGGCACACTTCTCCGGGTTCAACTTCATATTATATTCCCTTAGTATGTCAAAGGTTTCTTGCAAATTCTTCAAATGGTCCTCTGTTCGTAGGGACTTAACTAACATATTATCAATATAAACCTCCATTGATTTTCCTATTTGTTATTCAAACATTCAGTTAACCAGGCATTGATATGTTGCACCGGTATTTTTTAACCCAAATGGTATCAGTTATAACAACAAGTGCCGAACTTAGTTATAATAGAGGTTTTCTCTTGGTCGCCTAGGTCCATCTGTATTTGGTTGTACCCAGAATATGCACCGAGAAAGCTCAGCGTCTCGTGCCCTGCCATTGCATCGATCATTCAATCGATGTCAGGCAAAGGAAATGAGTCCTTTGGACATGACTTGTTCAAATCCTTATAATCTACACACATTCTAAGTTTGTTTCCATTTTTAGATACGACGACTACGTTGGCTAGCCAATAAGGGTATTTAAGTTCTCGAATGGAACCTATTTTGAAAAGTTTAGATACCTTGTCTTTGATGAATGTGTTCTTGACTTTGAACTATGGCCTCATCTTCTATTTAATTGGGTGGAATTTCGGATCCAAACTCAATTTGAGAGTTGTTATCTTCGGTGGGATTTCTGTCATATCTATGTGGGACCATGCAAAACAATTGACATTTGCTTTAAGAAAATCAATGAGTTTTTTCCTGTGCTTGGGGGTTAGCCCCGTGCCTAGGTATATCTTTTTATCTGGCAGATGCTCAAACAATATGACTTGTTCTAGTTCCTCAATTGTTGACTTGGTGGCATCAGTGACATTTGGTGCTACGAAGGATCTTAGGACTCTGAAATCATCTTCCTCATCTATTAGACGCTCCTCCCGTTTTTGGGGATGAGTTGAGGTTGAGGCCTGTGATTGCTATTTGGTGCCTTTCTCTTCGATGAGTCCCTTATCTTTCAATGTTATGATCGTGGGTACGGGATCACTTCTTCGATGTAGAACATCTCTTTTGTAGCCGGTTGTTCCTCGTAGACCGTTTTAATTCCACATGGAAGAATTTCCAATGCTTGGTGCAAGGTCGATGATACCACCCTCATGCTATGAACCCACAGTCTTCCGAAAAAGGCATTGTACCTCATATACCCCTCGATCACATAGAACTTTGCTTGTTGAGTGGTTCCGACCGTGTTGACCGGTATGGTAATTTCACCCTTCGTTGTCTCGCATGCCATATTGAACTCTTCTAGTACTCGAATTGTTGGTACGATATGATCCAACAGTCCCAGTTCTTCCATGACTCTCCATCAGATGATGTTGGCCGAGCTACCCAGATCAATTAACACACGCTTAATTCAAGATTTATTAATAAGTACAGATATTACCAGTGTATCTTTGTGAGGTAGAATGATGCCCTCAGCATCCTCATTATTAAACGAGGTGGATCCTTCTGGAGCATAATCTCGAGTTTGTTTTCTCTTGTGATAGAAACTTTGGTGCGTTTTATCATCAGTCCTTAGGGAATGTCTACTCCTTCTATAATCAAATTAATCACATGTTGGGGTTCTTCCTTCTTGACCTTCTTGTTAGCGTCCATGTTCTTGAAATGGTCTTTGGACCGCTCACTTAGGAATTCTCGAAAATGCCCATTATTAAACAAACAATCCACTTCTTTCCTTAACTGCCAAAAATCCTCTGTTCTATGCTTGTGAGTACCGTGATATTTACATATCAAATTGTGATCCCTTTCTGCTATATCGGACTGGAGAGGCCTCGGCCATTTGGTCTCCTTAATGCGACTGATGGTCGATATTATACTTGTTGTAGCTACGTTGAAGTTATTTCCTATTAGCCTCAGGACATCTCTGACTCTGGGTGATATGTCAAACCCATTTCTATTCACCAACCCTCGATTGATTGGACCATGATCATTTCTTCTGTCGTTCCTGGTCGAATAACGACTGGGTTGTAAGGCTAGTATTAGTCTCGGGGTGGACTCGACTTCTGATCCACTACTCTTTTAGACTTGTCGTTCGCTCTATGGAGATAGACCGACCCCTAAGGGGTCCTTAATTGGTCGTCCTCGACTCTGATCTTTGACTAATACTAGCTATGGACATCGGCCCAGGTAACCGATGGATACTATATTAAATTTTGCTTCAGCTATTGAGATGCAACTGAACTTCGGGTGTTGAGCCCTTGAGTAAGTGCCTGAACTACTCAATCGTTAGCAACCTGTGGCAAGTCCATCTGTTCCATTTGGAATCTCGACACAAATTCCCTAAGCATCTCGTTATCCCTCTACTTGAGTTTGAACAGGTCCGATTTCTTTGTCTTAACTTTAATGGCCCCGGAGTGAGTTTAACGAAGGAATCTGCAAGCATAGCAAACGAATCAACATAGTTTTGAGGTAAATTGTGATACCATGTCATCGTTCCCTTGGACAATATTTTTCCGAATATCTTCAGAAATACCGACTCGATCTCATCATCCTCGAGGTCGTTGCCTTTTATTGTACATGTGTAAGAGGTCACATGCTTGTTTGGATTTGTGGTCCCATTGTATTTAGGAATATCGAGCATTCAAAACTTTTTTGGAATATGCTTTGGTATTGCACTCACGGGGGATGGCTTCTGAATGAACTTTTTAGAATCTGATCCCTTTACCATCGGAGGAGCCCCTGGGATCTGATCGACTATTGAGCTATAAATTTCCATTTTCTTATCGTTTGCCTCTATCTTTTTTTGCTGGATTCTAACTGTTTTGTTAATGCTCAAGAATTTTCATCATCTCGGAAGTTCCCTGGGTCCAGGCCCATCGGGTTCTATGACATTCCATTCTCCCCTCAGAGTATCTGTGACGACCCAAAGGGTCATCACCTGTTTCCTCGTTTGTTCCGTGCTTCCGAGGCCTTGAAAACCTCACTTTTATTTGCCTCGATTTACATGCACAGTTCGGGCATGTAGCCGGAAGGCTTAAATATGAATTCTGTGTGAAAAATGATGAATTTTGATATTAATATGATTAAAGTTGACTTCGGTCAACATTTTTGATGAACGGACCCAGACCCGTGATTTGACGGTCTCGGAGGGTCCGTAGAAAGATATAGGACTCGAGCATGTGCCCGGAGTCGAAATCCGAGGTCTGAAACCCGAGTAAAAGAATTTTTCTGTTAAATTATTTTTCTAAAATTATTAAGGAAAATGGAAATGAAAATTGATTAAAAGACTATGGTATCGGGCTCGTATTTTGGTTCTGATGCCCGGTACAGGTCTTAAATATGTGTTAAGCGCTTTCTGTGAAGTTTGGTCGAAATCGGACGTCGTTTGACGTGTTTCGGACCTAATTATCTAAAGTTAGAAGTTTAAGAAGTTTGAAATGAAAATGATGATTTTGAGGCTTGATTCATTGATTTTGATGTTGTTTTGGCGATTTGATCGCTCGAGTAAGTTCGTGGGATGTTGTTGAGTTAGTGTGTGTGTTAGGTTGGGAGCCCCGAGGGCTCGGGTGTGTTTTCGGAGGTGTTTGGGGTGGTTTTGGACTTAAGAAGTTAGCAGATTTTCTGCAATTTTTGCACAGGGGTTTTCTTCATCGCGTTCGCATCACTAGGTTCGCGTTCGTGTAGTTCTATGCTTTTCCCCCTTTGCGTTCGCGTCTTGACCCTCGCGAACGCGTAAGCCAAATTCAGGCCCCAGTATTTTCCCTTCATCGCGTTCGCGTTCTGGCCATTGCGATCGCGATGTTCTATTGTGTCCTCTATCGCGTTCGCGTTCCTTAACACACGTTCGCGTAGGCCAATCTTGGACCCCCAGCATTTTCCTCTACGCGTTCGCGTTGGCCCTCACGCGAACGCGATGAATTGCCCAGTCTACCCTTCGCGAACGCGACCCTCTTCCCGCGAATGCGAAGGGCATTTTTGCCCAGTTATATTTTTAATTTCCAGAACAGTACACACGGGTTTTTCACAAAATTTCTCACGAGCTCTCTTCTCTCCCAAGCTTTAGCAAGCCATTAAAGCCCCCATTCTTGAAGACCACTTGGGTAAGTAATTCCCCACTCATTTCCTTCACTTTTTCTTCATTAATTAGCAAGTTTCTAAGCCTAAATCATGAAAAAAAGTAGAAATTAAGGGTTTTGGGTAGAGTTAGGGTTTTGAGAATTTTGGATGATTCAACCTCAATTTGGGGTCTAACCTTAAAATAAATTATATATTTGAACTCGTGGGGTTATGGGTGACTAGGTTTTGGTCCGAGCCTCGTGTTTGGACCATGTGGGCCCGGTGTCGAATTTTGGTATTTTTGGAATAATGCTAGAAAACTCATTTCTAGGCTATGGAATCATGTTGTTGAGCCCTAATTGATATTATTGAATTAATTATACCTAGATACCATTGTTTCGGAGTCGGATTGTAGAGGAAAGGCGGTATTGGAGAGTTGATTGCTATTCTTTGGACCGATGTAAGTGTTCGGTCTAACTTTGGCTTGAGAAAATAGGAGTAGAGTCTTATTTGCTAATTTCTATTTGTCGAGTACGGTGTATAGGCATGGTGACGAGTATCTATACACTGGTGTCGAGCACGACCGTGAGTCCTGAATTGCTAAATTATCGAATTCTAAATTGTTGTTTATAAGGACTTGGTTGGAAATCTTTAAACACTGAGCCGGTAATTATTGAGGCTGAGCATTGATTTAAATATGCTAAGTAGAAATTGAATAAGTTTGGTTATAG
>MU707731.1:11598-33161 GCA_026770625.1 Nicotiana glauca
TGATCGAAATCACTATTGAAACAAAATATGAGCAACTTGTGAGATCATAGATGTGGAAATGTGGAAGGGGAAACAGGAGAGTTTGTAAACTTGTTTGGCTTGATTGTTCCTTTCATGTGTGTTTGGTTGCTGCTTCTATTACTGTTCTCTACTAGTGTATCAAATTGTGAAATCATTGATGTGGAAATGTTAAAGGGAAAAAGGAGAGATTGTAGACTTGTTTGGCTTGAATGTTCCTTAACTGTGTATTCGATTATTAATTCTGTTATTGCTTGCAACTTGTGTATGGTTTGAGTTTACTTAGGGCAAGGTTTACTCATACATACCAGTACAATTCAAATGTACTGAAGTCCCTTTTTGCCGGGGGCGCTACATTCATGTCATGATTGTAGGTGGATCCATAGCAGGTACTCCAGTCCACCGATCGTAGCTCCCCTTCATTTTTCGTCAGATGTATTGGTGAGCCCCTTTCCTCTCGGGGCCTTGCCTGGCTCATGCCGCTTTTTATTTCGGAGTCTTGTTTTGGTTTTTGGTGTAAGGTATAGCCGGAGCCTTGTTATCGGCAAGTATTGTATCACCTTATTTTTATCCTTAGAGGCTCCGTAGATAGTAAATGTGGGTTGCGAACTTATGTAAATATGTATTTTGTATATTGGGCGGTGTAAGATGTAAACCACGCTGAGAACCATGTATGTTGTGTATGTTTTGTAATAAAAGGTGTTTTCAATTATGAATGGCTATTTCACTTGGTTATTAATTAATGAAAATGTGGGGGTAACACGTGGGATAGGAAAGGCACCCAGGTCCGCTTGACTGGGGATACCCGGTCGAGCGCCGGTCATGTCCCTCGAATTTAGGGCGTGACAAATACTTGTAGATATTCTTTGTCTGTTCATGGATTGTGACACTAGTTTCTGGATGGTAATAATTTTGATACAGTTAATAGTATATGGATAACCGATTTATTATGTACTTCCGCATTTATTTCAGTTTGATATAGTTTTTTTAATTTTGACTATAAAAATGTAAAGGAAAAAGCTGGACATAACTCTAACGTTGGCTTGCTTAGCGAGTGCGATGTTAGGCTCTATTACGGTCCCGACAGTAGGAAATTCGGGTCGTGACAAGTTGGTATCAGAGCACTAGGTTGCCTAAGTCTCATAATTCAAGAACAAGCTTAGTAGATTCTGAGGGATCGGTACGTAGACGTCTGTGCTTATCCCAGAGGCTATAGAGTTAGGAACAATTTCACTTCTATTCTTCTCTGTCGTGTGATTTGGTCTCTTAATGGTAATTGATCTTTCTACTCTTGTTCCTTCGTAGATGGAGAGAACACGTATCACTTCATCAGCTGATCAGCAGACCGAGCCCCCAGTGGAAGCTCTTACGGGGGGTAGAGGATGAGGTCGAAGTCGTTCTAGAGGACGAGGAGGGGCAGGGCTCAGCCTAGAGCTCGAGCAGCAGCACCAGCGGTGGAGCCTCATGTAGAGTTTGACGAGGAGGCTCTAGCCCAGAGCATTCCAGTAGGGCCAGCTCAGGTTCCAAGAGGGTTCATTGCTATACTGGTACTTCAAGATGCTTTGGTCCATCTAGTGGGACTTATGGAGAGTGTTACTCAAGCCAGTACATTCCCTGCAGCACCAGCTGTCTCTCGGGCTGGGGGAGGATCACAAACTCTCGCTACTCACAATCCAGAGCAGATGGCTCCCAAGTTGCAGAATCCAGTAGCTCAACCAGTTAGGGTAGTTCCGTCGGGTGTTATATCACATACCAACGATGGATCAGCTGTGTCTTCTGAGGTCGTGTGGAGATTGGATAGGTTAACCAAGCTTTTTACCACTACCTCAGCGGTACATCTTCAAAGAATCTCCAGGACTATCTGGACAGTAGTCACGAGGTATTACGGAACATGGGGATAGTGGAGACCAATGGGGTCGACTTTGCTACCTTTCGTCTGTTAGGTTTCACCAAGAAATGGTGGAGGGATTTCTTTTTGGCCAGACCAGCTGGGTCGCCAGCTCTCACTTAGGACCATTTCTCTCAGATATTTTTGGAGAAGTATCTTCTTATCACTCAAAGAGAGGACTCTCAGAGACATTTCGAGTGCCTTCAGCAGGGTTCTATGACCGTCACTCAATACGAGACTAGATTTGTGGATCTGGCCCGTCATGCTCTTCTTGTACTTCTCACCAAGAGAGAGAGGGTGAGGAGGTTTATTGAGGACCTCACTCAGCTTATTAGATTACAGATGGCTAAGGAGACAGGGAGTGAGATTTCCTTCCAGGATGCAGCCAATATGGCCAGACGAGTTGAGATGGTTTTAGCTTAGGAGATTGGTCAGGGATCTGACAAGAGGCCTCATCACTATCGCACCCCCTTTTTTCCCTCCTTGCGGTAGGATAATCGGGTTTATGACATTTTGGGTATGGGGCAACTCATTCCTTTGGGGAACTGGGTTTTGCATTTTTGAAGAGTCACCACTAATGATTTATGGTGCATTAGGACACCTTACAGGGTTCAATTACAACTATGCTTTGATAACTAGAGACAGGGTAAGGGCTTTGAAATTATCTCAGTGTTAGGCACCTCTCAGGATCTACTAGTGTGATTTCCGGCCAGACAATTATTGTGAATTTAGCAAATAGACAAGTAGAAATATAAGGCTCAAGTAAGAGGGGATTTTAATACATAAATTCTTAGGAATAAGCAGAGTATGGAAGGGAAATTATACAAGGCTGATTTTTTTGAAAAAGAAATTAAAACAAATAAAAAATTTAAGACAAAGAACGAAAGGGAAAGAGGGTCCTAGGTTTAATCATAATATGGATCACATAAATGCAATACCGAGTAATCCCTCCTCAAGAGAGGGGCTACACGTGGTATTAATGCACCGGTCATCATATCCATATCTACCCTTTCCCACCCTGTTTAAGGTACTAAAGCGCAGATTGGTCTCGATTACTATTGCATGCTATTACCCATCCCATTCCTATCAGTCCCGGAGGTATGTAGGACTACTATTCCTAAAGGGAAGGGATATTAGGCAAATTGGTTTCAAAGGATAAAAATTTAAGGCGACATACAAAATTCATACTGCATGTTAGGGGTAGCATATAAACAGATACTGGCTCAAATACACCTCCTTGAACAAAAGCACATAACTAGCATGACTTACACATACTTTTTAGGGTCTGATTAAAATACTAAAGACGAGGGGAGTTTGATTCAGAGCCAGATTCATTAGATACCTCAGATAAGAAGTCCAAATCAGGTTTGCCTGCTGGTTGGAGTAGTTACTAATTAACATAGGCGAATTTAGTTTTATTGTTGTTATTACCTAAGGCTTGCCTAAGTGTTTAGACGTGGTCCTATAGGCATAATATCTATTTAATCTAGAATGCGTTGAAACAGTAAAAATAAATTATTTGAGATCCTATAGGCATGCTTGCTAAACCTCGTTAATCAAGTGAATTAGATTGTTTAATATTGATTCAGAATAGACTGATTTTTAGATTCTGCAGGTGATGGTATCTACTATTGCTGATTTAAACCCTACAAACATGATATCTAACATTGACTGTGAATTAAACGACTTAAATTTATTTAAGAGTCCCTATAGGCATGATTTCTATATGTTACTGACTTCAGCATTACGAATATGACACTTATTTTCCAGCCATTTAGAACCTAAAACATAATATCTAAGTGGTGTGCGAAATTTAAATACGTCCTATAGGCAGGTTATCTAGGCCTGACATTGACCATGAAGAAATTGACATAAACCCTATAGTCATGATGTCTAAGATACAGATTTGAACACAAAGAATTTAAAACAGTCATATAGGCATGCTTTCTACCCTTGAGCATACATGATCACCCAACCCTTTTCATTAGCCAACCCCAAATGTTTATTACAACTTATTACAAACCAGAAATACTGAATTACAAAAGAAATAAAGAAAGAAAAAGCTACAACCATAGGAAAGCTTGATTTGACTTCCTATATGAGATATACAAGGAACCGTATCTTTGCCAATGTCATATCTCAAAACCTTTCTCAGACCTGGGTGTGTCAGAGTTCCCTAAGGGCCTCAATAGGACCCCAGGCAATGCTCACACCCAAGTTACACAACCAGAATAGAGATGAGTGCAGTGTGGAAATGCCAGCCCTCATGTGTCCAAGTTCAGAGGGAGCTCATGGGGTCCCAAGGCAAGGCTTACATGAGGGGGCAGAACTTAAGTTCTATGAAGATAGTGAGAGCGCAGGAACAGAGTTTTAATGGCCGAGGGAATAAAGGAGAGGGAAAGGGTGATGGGGGACATCCATTAACATTTCAAGGAACCAATAAATTGATAAAAGGGGGGCAGGGGATTGGGAATCCATTGCAAAGGAGACTATACATGTAGTCATGGGTTAACTTTCGGCATGGACAACAATAGGAAGTGTTGACATGCCTGTAAATCAACCAGAACACAACAGATAAGGGAAACATTGAGGTTGTGATCCCAAAGGGATCAAGTTTGGGTCATGAACAGCAATGTTCAATGCTGTCATGCCCCAAACCAACCACAGATACTAACCACATTAGGGATAGGGATTCAAAGTCCACAAGATATGATAAATAAATAAAGAATTTATTCAGACAGAAGGGCAGAACAAAACATGAGGCAAACTGGAAGGAAAGAAACTATAAAGAAACATGTTGTTGTTGATTCTAAAAAATTAATCAGAACATACCAGTTAAAAAAGCAAAGTGCAGTAAAGAAAGTAAGTAGGACTTCAAAGTATAGCCTTGGCTTTCAGCCGGCTAAGCAAACAATAGCTCAAGTAGTAATAAGCAAGAGAGAGTTTTTCTTTTTGAGTGTAAGTGTGTGTTCAGAACCAAAAAGTTCGTGTTTATGTTAATGGGAGAGTATGTATATATAGTAATTCGAAACTAGGTAAAATAAGGCATGAATCATAATAATATAGTAATTATGGAACTCCGAAGAAATTAGAGCAAAATCAATATAAGCACTCCCATAATTTAAGGGAATTAGTTCAAACGGTAATGACAAGTAACAAATAAGGAAAGAAATCAATGTACGACCAACAAGGAAAGATTTCAAATTCAGTAAGTATAGGGTAAACAATTAGGGCTAAGTTCAGAAAACTCTAATTATGAAGATAGTCAGTAAGAATAAAAAACCAATATGGAAAAGGTACACAAATCAGTTAAATTGAGTAGATAGGGTAGGAATCGAAGGTTTAAGGGAAAGTGTTCAAATCAGACCAAGAAATAAGGAAATCAGAATCAATTAAAAGAAAGTCATGAGTCAATGTTTTGCATATAAATAAAGTAAGACATATATGGTTAAGAGTCGACACACAACTCTAGCAAAAATGAGAGTCAAACAATACTGATTCAATAGGAAAGTTTCGAACAGCTAAGATGAACACAAGCACATGGAATCAGCGTAAGTTTAGGTTAAGAAACTCAGTAGAAACATATCAAGGCAAGATAGTCATGAAAAATCACAAAAACTCAAAAACGAGAACCGGCCAGTCATGCTGATACACAAAACCAAACAAAGAACCCCCTAAAAAATTAGGGCTTTCAACATTGACGAGTTAAAGATGTACAAAACTCATAGAATCAGTCAAGGTATGCAAGAAATATTAGTTAAAACATAAAGAATCAGTTAAACAAGGCTTTAAAAGAAGTTTCGAAAACCCTAGTTTTAGAAGAAGATGAAAACACTTGAAACCGCATGATTCTTGTAGAAAACCTTAATCACAGTGTAAAACATTAAAGGAACAAACTCAAATCATTCTAGATCTGTATAGATCTAGGAAGAAATTAGGGTTTCAGAAGAACCCATAATGAGACGAAGAAACCTGTCCAGAAACTCAAAGATCGTGTCAAATATAGAATGATTCTGCTTGAAATCACACTGGAATAGCCAAGAATAGGCAGGAGATGAACCCTAGACACAAGTCTGTATGGCCCCGAGTAGGGGTGTTCATAAAAACCCGAAAAACCGAACCAAACCAAACCGACCGAAAAACCCGATATTTTTGGTTTGGTTTGGTTTTGGTTTTGAATTTTAAAAACTGATCAAATTTGGTTTGGTTTTGGTTTTAATCAGAAAAAACCGAACCAAACCGACTATATGAGTAGCTATTCTAATTTATTATTACATCTATATATATGTATATTCTTATACAAAGTTTCAAAAAATTTATGCTAAATGTTAATAGTTTGCACTTTTAATATAATTTTTTACCTTTACATTCTAATTTGATTGGTAGTTTTCTTTTGTTTAGTGTAAGAATCCATTTCGTGTTAAAAATAACATATTTTTAATTGAGTCCTTAAATTACTCATCATTATTTGATTCAATTATTACCAATATATCTTAGAAAATAATAGATTTCTCAAAGGGCAATTGATTTAATAGTGTTACATTGAAAATGTAGTCGCCAGAATATGTGTTTAGTAGTGTATGTCTTATATTTAAGAAAAAACCGACATAAACCGAATTGAAAAAAGCCGACTTAATTGGTTTGGTTTGGTTTCTTTTTAGGGAAAAACCGATCTAAACCAAACCATGAACACCCCTAGCCCCGAGCCTTTGAAGACCTTAGAGAAGACATACATAGCATGAAAGAGGCCATTGAAGGCTTAAGAGACGATGAGAGGTGACCGGAGATGGCCGGAGATGGGAAGTCGGCGGTTGGCGGCTAGGGTTTGGTTGAGAGTTGTTGAGAGAGGAGAGAATCTTAGGGAAAATGACTAGGGTTGGGGGTGGTTTAGGATTAAAAAAGGCAAGAATCAATACGGGCCGTTGATATTTCAGATCAACTACCATGATTTAATTGGTTCTGGGTCGGGTAGGTGTATTTGGGGCTTGTGTCGGGTAATTATGATAGAAATTGGGCTGGGTTGAGTTTAATTTAGGCTATAATTGAAACGCCAATCTGGCTATAATTTAAATAGCCACTTTTTCCTATTTTAATTCATAAAAATAATAAGATAATTTCTGTAAATAAATTAAAGGTACTTAAATGATTTATAGTAAATAATTAATTATTAAAAATTACCAGACCTAATCTTGTGAACATAAATGCAATTAAATTTTAAAAGAGGCTAATATTGCAATTATATGCAATTTAGCTTTAAAAATGCTAAATAAATTTGTAAAAAATGTATAAAAATTCCTTTGGCTATATTTTGACATAAATATGATAACACAATAGGTAAATTACCCAAATGATAGTATTGGAAGTAATTATTGAGATTTTATATATAACAAAGGGAAAAATAAATCAATTTAAATCTTTGAAAATTGTGAAAAATAAGAAAACACTTGGATATACTTATATATGCACATATATCCCGTTTTGAAAGTATTTTGCAAATTGAAAAATATATGTAGGGAAATATTGGGTGTCAACAGCTGCCCCTCTGTACCTGGGAATGATGAAAGAATTTTCGCGTAAAGATATGATGGCTAATTTTGACCGAGGGAAATGGTTTGGGAGAGGTTCAGGCCGCACCCTGGCTTCTGAGCTACCTACATATTCCTGGTCTTACAGGAATCATGCCGTATATAGTTTAGGATCCGTCGGCACTAGTATGCCGACGGGTATTTCTCAAGAACGGATGCAATATTTTGGTCTGGATGAGTGAGTGGCTTACTGGAATGGTTAGGTTTGATGTGGCTGCGGGCACCAGAGTGGATTCCTGCCGGGACGGCCGTTGCATGCCGGTTTCACCTGCAACTTGAAATAATACAAGCGTATATTGTGCATAAAATTAGACATGATGCAAGTTCCTATCGGACCATGAATGCTTCCTTCAGACGATTAGGATGACGTCCTTAGGTCATGACGTCCTGGGCCATGAAGCATGTAATAAAGGATTCACAAGCTATGAAATGATGCTCTCGGGCTATGAAAATGGTGCCTCCGAACCATGATGCCTTTGAATAATGATGTGCAAAAGATTGAAAAGGATCCTCAGGCCATGGCATGGTGTTCTCAGGCTATGAGGATGGTGACTCCGAATGATGACGCCTTCAGATAAGTTGACAATATTTCAGCCCATGAAGGATGCAGTGGCGTGTGGTGATCTTTCAGCCATGCAAATGTGACGATATTTTAGCCGTGCAAATATAGATAAGGCGGCGATATTTCAGTCGTGCAAATGTCGCGATCTTTCAGCCATGCAAATATGGATAAGGTGGAAATCGTTCAGCCATGCAAATGTAGTATGAGGCGATCTTTTAGAAATGTAGACGTAGTATAAGGCGATCTTTCTGCCATACAAATGCAGTATGAGGCGATCTTTCAGCCATGCAAATGTAGAGAGGTGATCTTTCAGCCATGCAGATGCAGTATGAGGTGGTCTTTCAGCCATGCAGATGCAGTATGAGGCGATCTTTCAGCCATGCAGATGCAGATGAGGTGATCTTTCAGCCATGCAGATGCAGATGAGGCAATCTTTCAGCCATGCAGATGCAGTATGAGGCGATCTTTCAGCCATGCAGATGCAGTATAAGGCAATCTTTCAGCCATGCAGATGTAGATGGAGATATCGTTTAGTCTCGGAAGGTAGAATGGTAGCCTTTTGCAATGCATAAAAATGCAGATGGAGACAACGTTTAGTCTCAGAAGGTAGAATGGTAGCCTTATGCAATGCAGAAAAATGTAGAGGGAGATAGTGTTTAGTCTCGGAAGATGGAATGGTAGCCTTATGCAATGTAGAAAAATGCAGAGGGAGATAGCGTTTAGTCTCGGAAGGCAGAATGGTAGCCTTATGCAAGAAATTAAATTGCAAATGGTAATGGAGCTTACTTAGCTGATAGCAGACTGCGATATCGTGACTGCTGGGGACATTGTTGTGTGTGGATAACAAATGTGAATAAATGCAATGGTTCTGAGAGTTGTATTCCTGAACAATGTTTATCTTGTGAGTGTGTAGTATGTTTGGATGATTTCACAATCTAAGTGCCTGCATCCAAAGAAAAATCGTAGGTTTGTAAAGGGGAGGTTAGTTCGTATCCCCACTGGCTTTGCTTGACCTGCTTGGCTTTGATCTGGTGATACTGTATGTGTCACTGGGGTATCGTCGCTAAACAAAGTAGTTTTGATGATAGACATGCATGATTTGGTAAAAGTATAACCTAAATGTATAATTAAAATAGTTTTTTTATGAACCGACGATTGTGATGCGGTTCGAGGCATTGCAAGCTCTATTACTACGGAATTTTGAAGGTCTTTCTCAAAATTGTACCCAAGTTTGATGGGTTGATGCTTCGGACTGCTGCTTGTGCGGCGATCGGCTGAACTTACTTCGGAATTTTGAGGGCCCTTCTCAAAATTCTGCCCCACTTTCCAATTTCGGGGGGAAATGAAAATTTTATTTAATTGTGATCGAACCCATAAAGCTGCCTACTATCCCCTCTTAAACGGGAATCAGGTCAGACGTAGTTCAATTTACATCATATAGGGAAAACATAAAGATTACACATAGTAGCGCTTGACTGCATCTGAATTAATCGACTTTGGCCAAACTTCTCCGTCCATTTCTACAAGTATGAGGGCTCCTCATGTCAGAACCCGGTGAACCATGTATGGACCTTGCCAGTTGGGAGAGAATTTCCCTTTGGCTTCATCTTGATGCGGAAAAATCTTCTTCAATACCAGCTGCCCTGGTGTGAACTGTCTCGGCTTGACTCTCTTGTTGAAGGCTCTAGACATTCTGTTCTGATAAAGTTGACCATGACACATTGCATTCATTCTTTTCCCATCTATGATATCTAGTTGCTTGTAACGACTCTTCACCCATTCTGCATCATTGAGCTCGGCTTCCTGTATGATCATTAAGGAAGGAATTTCTACTTCGGGGGGAATGCCGGCTTCTGTATCATAAACCAACATATAGGGGGTTGCCCCAGTTGATGTGCGGACTGTGGTGCGATACCCTAATAGAGAAAATGATTGTTTCTTGTGCCACTGTTTATGCTTCTCTATCATTTTCCTCAACATTTTCTTGATATTCTTATTGGCGTCTTCCCCAGCTCCGTTCATTTGAGGCTTGTAGGTTGTAGAATTCTTGTGGCTGATTCTGAAAGTTTCGTACATTCCTTTCATTAGGTCACTGTTGAGATTGGAGCCATTATCAGTGATGATCGACTCTGGGATACCGAATCGACAAATAATACGGTTGCGGATGAAGTCTGCCACGACCTTCTTAGTCACTGCCCTATAAGATGCTGCTTTGACCCATTTGGTAAAATAATCGATGGCTACTAGGATAAACCTGTGCCCGTTTGAAGCACTAGGCTCAATTGGACCAATAACATCCATTCCCCAGGCGGCGAATGGCCAAGGCGAGCTTGTTGCATTGAGCTCTTTTGGCAGCACCTTTATCATGTCGGCATGAATCTGATAGCGATGGCATTTTCGGATGTACTGGATGCAATCTGTCTCCATAGTCATCCAAAAGTAACCAGCCCAGAGTATCTTCTTTCCTAAAACAAAACCATTCATATGTGGACCACAAGTCCCAACATGAATCTCCTCTAGCAGCTTGGATGCTTCCTTTGTGTCGGCACACCTTAATAATCCCAAATCATGAGTCCTCCTGTACAGGATTCCTTCGCTGTGAAAGAAATTGTTAGACAACCTCCACAGCATGCACTTCTGGGTATGATTGGCAAGCTCTGGGTAATCTCCTTTCGCTAAATATTCCTTGATATCATGGAACCAAGGTTTTTCATCTGCTTTCTCTTCAACATGGGCAAAGTAAGCTGGCTGATTATGAATTTTCACCGATATGGGATCAATATAATTCTTATCGGGATGTTGTATCATGGATGAAAGGGTAGCCAATGCATTGGCGAATTCATTTTGAATTCTAGGAACATATCGAAATTCTGTCTTTGTGAACCTCCTTCTCAACTCCTGTACATGATGTAGATACAGGAGTATCTTAGAGTTCTTGGTTGCCCATTCCTCTCGTACATGATGTATGAGTAAATCTGAATCTCCAATTATTAGCAGCTCTTGAATATTCATGTCAATGGCCATCTTGAGCCCTAAGATGCAGGCTTCGTACTCGGCCACATTGTTAGTGTAGGGGAACCTGAGCTTGGTGGACACTGGATAATGCTGATCAGTTTCTGATACTAAGACTACTCCTCTGCCAACTCCTTTGAAATTTGCTGCTCCATCGAAGAACATTCTCCAACCATCATAGAACTCGGCTATATCTTCTCCTATGAATGATACTTCTTTATCGGGAAAATACGTTTTCAAGGGTTCGTATCCTCCATCCACAGGATTATCAGCGAGGTAATCTGCCAGGACCTGTCCGTTGATCACTTTCTAAGTTACGTAGACAATGTCAAATTCACTCAACAGGATTTTCCATTTGGCTAGCTTGCCGGTGGGCATGAGCTTCTGAAAGATGTACTTCAAAGGATCCATCCTTGATATGAGATATATAGTATAGGCACAAAAGTAATGCCTTAGCTTCTGAGCGACCCAAGTCAAAGCACACATGTACGTTCCAAAAGAGAATACCAGGCCTCATATGGAGTGAACTTCTTGCTGAGATAATAGATGGCCTGTTCCTTCCTTCTTGTTTCATCATGTTGCCCCAGAACACAACCGTAAGCTCTGTCCAATATCGCAAGGTAGAGTAATAAGGGTCTACCTGGCTCAGGCGGGACCAAGACTGGTGGTGTTGACAAGTACTCCTTGATTCCGTCGAAGGCCTTTTGACAATCTTCGGTCCATTTGGTAGCGACGTCCTTCTTTAACATCTTAAAAATTGGCTAGCATATGACTATGGACTATGCTATAAACCGGCTGATGTAGTTGAGTCTTCCTAAGAAACTCATCACATCCTTTTTGTTCTTTGGCGGTGGTAGTTCTTGAATGTCATTGACTTTCACTTTTGATGGGTCCAATTCTATTCCTTGGCAGCTCATAATAAACCCAAGAAACTTCATAGCAGGAACACCAAATGCACACTTTGCGGGATTTAGTTTCAGGTTGTACCTCCGCAATCTATCAAAAAACTTCCTCAGATCTCTTATGTGGTCAGTGGCCTTCTTGGATTTGATGATAATGTCATCCATATATACCTCTGTCTCCTTATGTATCATGTCGTGAAAAATGGTACTCATGGCCCTCATATAGGTGGCCCCTGCATTCTTCAAGCCGAATGACATCATTTTGTAATAGTACATCCCCCATGGCATGATGAAAGTCGTTTTCTCAGCATCTTCTTCATCCATCCAGATCTGATGGTAACCGGGAAAACAATCCACGAACGACTGCAGCTCATGCTCGGTGCAATTGTCAATCAAGATGTGTATATTTGGCAAGGGGAAATTGTCTTTTGGACTGGCCCGATTGAGATCCTGGTAGTCAACACAGACTCTGACCTTCCTGTCCTTCTTTGGTACTGGTACAATGTTGGCTAACCATGTCGGGTATTAAACTACCCTAAGAACCTTAGCTTTGACCTATTTAGTGACTTCTTGCTTGATTTTCAAACTTATATCAGGCTTGAATTTTCTGAGCTTCTGCTTTATCGGCAGACATGTCGGATCAGTTGGAAGTATATGGGCCATAATAGACGTACTTAGACCCGTCATATCATCATATGACCAGTCGAATATGTCCTCATATTCCCTTAGAAATTCTGTGTATTCCTTCTTTTCTGGTGGCAATAAATGAACTCTGATTCGTGTTTCCTTGACATTTTCTACATCTCCCAGGTTAATAATTTCTGTCTCGTCCAGGTTTGACTTTGATC
This sequence comes from Nicotiana glauca, assembly GCA_026770625.1. Lineage (NCBI taxonomy): Eukaryota > Viridiplantae > Streptophyta > Magnoliopsida > Solanales > Solanaceae > Nicotiana > Nicotiana glauca. The sequence continues at coordinate 24,414 of MU707731.1, forward strand.
TATTCTCAAAGTTCTCTACTTCTTTGACAGTTTCCTCTGGTATATCATCTTCCTTTGAATCAATATCCGTTTGTTGCGTTGTCTTATTGCATGTCACAGTCATCGGTTCACCAAGATAAGTAATAGTAATACTGTATAAGTAAAGTAATGAGAGAAAAATAATAATGAGTGTTGATTTATAAGAAAAATCAAAATGCTTTGATAAATTTTATAACTATTTTGAACATTGAAGATCTTATTGCAGAAATAAAAAAATGCGAAAAGAAAATATTATCTAGTAAAAAGTAAAAACAGCGCATGATGCTTGTTTAGCTTTGCTACCCCGAGACTTGCCGGGCTCTGGTGGTTTTGATGGTCCAATTGTTGAGGTATACTCCTCTACTCATAGCTTGTATGGAAGGACCTTTCTCCCCCTACTCCTTGAAAATAACACAGCAGTCCATGTCATTATCTTTTAAGAACAAGTTCTTCACCGCAAGAAGTGCCTCCTCTTCTTCTGTCCCATAAACAATGTCAGCCTATTAGAAAGTCTGCTCCAAAGACGGTATTGGCTGTTCCAGTGGGTAGTAAGGACCGCACCATGGTGGCGACCAGTTGTTAAATTCCTCCCAAGTGTATTTGTATCCCAGACCAAAAGTAGTGTCGTGCTTTTTGAGCTTTATGGGTTTAGCAATCCCCTGGAGGTTGTTGTCGAGCCCCTTGCCAGGTTCATACCCACTCCATTTCAATATACTCTTGATCTTGTTTTCCCGCCATTTATCTTTGTCAACAACATTAACTCGCTCGATGTGGTGGTAGGTCTCCCCACCTAACTTTCTTCTTCCCCCTATCGTCGGAATGGTCTGACGACTGTATATAGGGTTCCATCACCGTGAATGATTACTTCCTATAATTCCATTAAAATTTCACGGCCTGATGCAGTGTCGAAGCCACAACCCCTATAGAATGAATCCAAGGGTGTCCTAACAGCAAGTTGTAGGATGCGGGCGCATCTATTACTTGAACTCAACATCGAACCAGGTTGGTCCCATCTGAAGACACAGGCTGATCTCACCGATGGTGGCCCTTTGGGATCCATCAAAAGCTTTTATGTTGATTTCTCCTTCTTTTATCTCGTGCAAACCTTTGACCAACTTCTTGAGCATTACTAGAGGACAAATGTTAAGGCTGGAACCCCCATCAACCAGTATCCTGGTGATGAAATATTCCTCACATTGTACGGTGATATGTAGGGCTATGTTGCGATCCAACCCTTCAGGTGGCAGCTCGTCCTCATAGAAAGTGATTTTGTGACTTTCTAGCACTTGTCCCACCATATTGGCCATTTCTCCGCCAGTGATGTTACTCGGCACGTATGCCTCACTCAGGACCTTCAACAAAGCATTTTTGTGTGTCATGGAGTTCTGCAACAAAGAGAGGATAGATATCTGTGCTGGTGATTTGTTCAACTGGTCAATGATTGAATACTCCTTGGCCTGTATCTTCCTCCAAAGGTCATCTGGGCCTATTTCAATGATGAGTGGCTGATTGGAAGCTTGCTTACTTGACTCAGCTAAGTGCTTCGGGATATAGACTCTTCCAATCCTTGTCATACCCTGTGCTGCAATAGTCTCTTTGAATCTGACTTTACCTTTCCTCCTAGCCTCAGCCGTATAATCCCAAGGGATAGCTTTTGTATGGAATGAAGACATGGTGGTCATCACCATTGGAATTGGTGCGGATACCTTTACTTAAAATGGGACATGTTCCTTGGGTGGTAAAATTGTAACCTCAAATGGTGTCGGTGATGGTGCTACCTCAAACTCAAACGGGATAGACATGTCTACCTCAGTGACCTCAGATGGTTGAATCTAGACCATGATGGGGTTAAAAGTAACTACTAGCTTCTTTGGATCATCACCTTCTGTGATCAACCCGATGGATCCCTCAAGATCCTAGTCATCTTCCACCTGAATCATGTGAGTACCCCTGACTTTGTGGTCTGGTAGAGGGTTGTTGGGGATAGTCAAGGCGGGTTCCTCTGCCACAATAACCTTATTATCGATTACAGACTGGATCTTGTCTTTCAAGGAGAAATATTCATCGATGGTGTGTCCCTTCACGCCGGAGTGGTATGCACATGATTTGTTTAGGTTGACCTACTGAGAAGGATTATCTGGGGTTGAAGCAGGGATGAGGGTGACATAACCGGCGGCTTTGAGTCTCTCATATAGTTGGTCAATGGGTTCAGCAATGGTTGTATATTGTTTGGGAGCTCTGCGGTCAAAATTAGGTCGTAGTCTAGGGAAGTTTTAACGAGGAGGAGGTAACTTATAGTGGGATGATTGAGTATTGTAAGCTTGGTAGACATGTGCAGGTTGGGAATATCTGAATGAAGTAGGCTGATATATGAGAGGTGGAGATGGTTGATAGGTGGACGGTGAGGGTGCTTGGTAATTCGGAGTGGGCTGATGTGTGATTGGAGGTGTTGGGTATGTTTGGTATTTGATAGGAGATTTGGTTCTTTATGCAACCATCACAGCTCCTACATCTCTCTTTTTAGACACACCACCGGACTGCAAGTCCTTATTTATAGATTGCAAGGCCTCGATGTTTTTGACCATACCGGTCTTAATGCCTTCTTCGATTCGTTTCCCTAGCCTGATGATGTCAGAAAATTTGTGGCTTCCAATCATCATTAGTCGCTCATAGTATTGCAAGTCTTGGGTCAGGACAAAGAATTTGTTCATTTGTTCCCCCTCCAAGGCAGGTCTGACCTTAGCGGCTTCTGACCTCCAACGAGTAGCATACTCGCGAAACATTTCTATAGGTTTCTTCTTCACATTCTAAATGTAGAATAAATCCGGTGTATTTTCTATGTTAAATCTGAACATGTCCATGAAATCAGAGGCCATACCAACCCAACTTCACCATTTCTTAGTATCCTGGATAATGTACCAGAATATTGCATCTCCTTTTAGACTCTCATGAATAGCTTCATGCGGATTCTCTCGTCTTTTCCTACCCCAACCAACTTGTCATAATATGTCCTCAAATGGACCCTAGGATCACTTGTACCGTCAAACATCTCGAACTTTGGAGGTTTGTACCCCTCAGGTAGTTCGTTATCGGGCTGTATGCAGAGAACTGCATAATTCAACCCTTCAATTACCTTGCTTCCTTCAACTCCTGGATCCGGCTAGTCAATTTCTTAAGTTCTTCAGCTAGGTTCCTGATAATCAAATCTTTATCCTCAGACTCGGGTATGCCTGAGATAGGTTGGGTGGAGGTGGCATGGTCTCCACATAGATAGGGGTATTATGGTGGGTGTGTAAGTGGTCATTTGTGGAGTTTTGGAGTTCTGGGAGAAGCATTGGGGTGTTATTTGTGGTGTGGCAAGTGTTGCATTGTGTCTTTGGTGGAATGACATGAGGAGAGGGATGATTTTGTTGCTTTTGGATGTTTTAGGGTGGTGTAGGGTTTTGAGTAGTGGGAAAGGTGATATTCGGGGTGGTGAACGAGAATGACAAACTTGCCAGATTCCGAACCTGGTCGAGCTCTTCCTGGAACTTTAGCCATTTTTGTTCAAGCTAGGATACATTTTCCTTAGGAGCCCGAGTACCATGAACATTGTTAGATCATGTTTTAATGATGCAATTAATATACATGTGTAGGAACTCAAATAAGTAAAGAAGAACTGCCGAGATAGTTCATAACAAACAAGTGAAGAATTCACTCACAAGGATTTGCAAGGAAAGATCAGCAAATCAGGATTAGCTTCGTAAATCTGGGAAATCAAATCTTCCTCAAATTAGTAGCAACATGATTAACAGAACTAGAATAATCAAGGCAGAAGATTAGGGATTAGCGGAGTTGGAATAATCAAGGCAGAGTCACGGAAGAATAAAAGATGGAAGAAGATCTGGAAAGCGATCGTTTTTGGAAGATCCAACAATCAAGGAATATCTCACATTGCAATCCTCTGCCAAAGGAAAGAAGATCAAGTGGAGCTAACGGATCGCTCCTTATTCTTGGAAAGAATCAATTCTTTCCAAGGATCAAAACCCTTGGGTTGACAAGCCTCTACCGTCCATTATAGTATAAATACTCCCTTGTAAACCCTAGTCTAAACATACTCTGATCGAACCAAAATACTCTCCTTATTCTACTACAAACAAGCATAGTAGCTTATTTAAATCTACTATGTAACAAGTCAGGGATAGAAAGAGGGTACACAACTGGTGAGGCATTGTATCAAACGAGTGCTAGAAGAACTGAGCGATATTCATGAAACTCATTTACTAGAAGAGAACTCCCTTGCAACCCAAGGGGACTGGATTAGGATTCACAATGAATCTGAACCAGCATAAAATCTTGGTGTCTTTAATTCCTTCAAATTACTTTATGAATTTCAATTTAAAATATCATACCTACCTGCTTAATTATCATATCCAGTCGACTACTCTAGTTATAAGTCAACTTATAAGTAATTTATTTTAAATAATTTCCAATTCACCCCCTCTTGTACTTTCAATTGGTATCAGAGCAAGGCTCACATTTTATCTTTTGCTTAACAACTTGTGAGAAAAGATCATGGCAAATCAGGTTATTATAGGAGCTCTCTTTAAGGAAGGAACTTCACAAGTTGGACCACCATACTTCAATGGACAACACTTCTCTCACTGGAAAGTACGAATGAAAATCTTTGCCAAAGCATACGATGTTAAAGTATGGAGAGTCATCAAGAAGGGAAATTATCCACTACCCGCTAGCACTCCACCACTCGCCGATCCTGATAACATAGACTCATACTCAAATGAACAACTGGAAGCTGTTCAAGTAAACAACAAGGCATGGAATCTACTTCACAATGCTATAAGTGGTGAAGAATATGAGAAAATATCAAGTTTTGATACAGCCAAAGAGATGTGGGACAAACTTGAAGTCACTTATGAGGGAACCAGCAAAGTAAAGGAAACTCACATCAACATGCTAGTTCATGACTACGAACTCTTCTCAATTAAAGAAGGAGAATCTATTGAGGAAATGTTTGCTAGATTTAGTAAGATAATCAATGACTTAAAAGCTTTTGGTAAGCCCTACACCAGTGGTGATCAAGTCAGAAAAATTCTTAGAAGTTTGCCAACCACTTGGTAGACCAAAGTAGTCACACTGGAGTCTCAAGACCTAAACAAATTATCCTATGATGAACTATGAGGAGAACTCATTGCTTTTGAAAGGAAGCATCTGAAAAAGACAAATCAAGAGGAGAAAAAGAAAATAGTTGCATTCAAAGCATATACTGAATTAGCTGAAATGAAACTGATGATCTTGAAGCTCTACAAGAAGAGATTACTATGATATCTAGAAATATGGATGGACTAATGAGAAGATACAAAAATACAAGGAAAGGAAGATTCCCTCCAAGACGATCCAAACAACACAATGAACAGGACAAGAACGATGGCAAATGCTACGAATATGGAAAATTCGGGCACATTCATGCTGAATGTCCAGAACTGAAAAGGAAGATCTCAAGAGGCTTCAACAAGAACAAATCTTTCAGAAGTTGGAGCGATGGGGATGAATCAGACCATGAAGAAATAGCAAATCTTTGTTTAATGACCATTCTGGAAAATGAAATAGACAAAACCTCAGGGTGCTGGACAGATGAAGATGATTCAGATGATGAAAACTACTTCATGGCACGAGGTAAAACTAGCGAGGTAAGATCTTATGACTGTGAAAGATGTAATGAATTGCAGGATATTCTTGACTCTACCTTAAAGGAGTCTCAAAGAATGATGAATGAAATTAAGAGACTTAATAAGGAAATCAAAGACTGGAAAATCAAAAATGAAGTATGTGAAATCGAAAAAGAAGTACTTCAAGAAGAGTTTGAGGAATTGCAAATGCAGCTTAACAGCTTGCACAAATCCCCTAGTCACAGTTCTATCAGGTCAAACTAGACGACTTACCAGTCAACTGGAAAGGAACCAATCAGAACCAAATTGAACAGTCGGTCGGACTTGATGACTTACAAGTCAACTGGGAAGAAACCAGCTAACTCTATATCGCCTGGTTCTAACACTTATGAGAGACCTAAAAGCAGGTCTGGAGCTAAATGTCGTTATTGTAATAAAAGTGGGCATAAATATTCCAGTTGTTACTTTCGAAAATCTAATATGTCATGATGGGTTTGGAAGCCAAAAAATCTTGAACCTAGTAACACTAACTCTCCAGGACCCAAGCAAGCTTGGGTACCTAAAAGAAAGTGATCATCTTGTCTTGCAGGAACACCACAGAGTAAGCCGCAAAGGAAAATAATATCTAGATAGTGCGTGTTCTAGCCACATGATAGGTGATAAAAACCTGTTTAAAGAAGATACAAACATCGATGGAGGAAGTGTAAGATTTGGAGACGATGGCACTGGAACAATTTACTTCAGCAACAATTGTGATATTACGGAAGTATATCTTGTTGATGGCCTAAAATACAACCTCCTAAGTATAAGTCAACTCTGTGACTCAGGCTATTAGGTAAAGTTTAAAAGAACAGGTTGTGCTATTGAAGACGAATCAGGTAAGCAAACTAGAAACTCTTTCAAAAACAAAGATATTGTGTCTACTTCGAAACCTCTGCAACTACTTCACATGGACTTATTCAGACCTACTATAACTGCTAGCTTAGGAGGATGAAGCCTAAGAAACTTTGAAGTTTTCTGCAAAAGGATTGAAAGAGAAAGGATATCTAATCTAAAAAAATCAGAGTGACCATGGAGGAGAATTTGAAAGCAGAGCTTTTGAGAACTTCTGTAACGATCAAGGATACAATCACAATTTCTCTGCACCACGCTCACCACAGCAAAATGGGGTTGTATAAAGAAAGAACAGAACCCTCCAAGACATGGCAAGAACCATGCTACTAGAACACTAATTGCCAAATCATTTCTGGGCAAAAAGCGTAAGTACTGCATGTCACATTCTCTATCGTTGCCTCATAAGACCAATTCTGAAAAAGACCCCTTATGAACTCTTGAAAGGTAAACGTCCAAATATTAGTTATTTTCATCCCTTTGGAAGCAAATGTTTTATTCACAATAATGGTAAGGACAACCTTGGAAAGTTTGATCCAAGAAGTGATGAAGGTATTTTTCTTGGCTATTCATTAAATAGCAGATCTTTTAGAGTTTTTAATAAACGTACTTTATGTGTAGAAGAATCTGTACATGTTATATTCAATGAAAATAATCCCTTGGTCAATAAAGGAACAACTGCAGGTGACGAAGAGCAAACTCAAGGAGCTCAGGACAAAAGAAAACCACAGGAGTCGACTAACACGACTAGCATGATTGAGCCAACTATAGAAAACAGCAACAATATTCCAGATCAACAAGCAGAGCCGACAACAAATATATTCTGACTAAATGAATGGAGAAGAGAACCCGAATATCCTCAGAAATATATTATAGGGGATCCAAATGAAGGAATGAAAACCAGGGCTGCCCTAAAAAAGAAAGCAAATATTGCATTGATCTCTCAAGTTGAGACAAAAAAGGTTGAGGAAACACTGAAAGATTCAAGCTGGGTGCAAGCCATACAAGAGGAATTGGATCAATTCAGCAAAAATCAAGTATGGAAATTAATACCCAAACCTGATAATATGTCTGTAATCGGAACAAAATGGGTATTCAGAAACAAATTGAACGAGGATGGAAAAGTCATAAGAAATAAGGCGAGATTAGTTTCTCAGGGTTATTCATAGCAAGAAGGAGTCGACTATGATGAGACCATTGCCCCAGTAGCCTGATTGGAATCTTGTAATACTGTAAGGCCCCGGAAATTTTTTTCGAGTAATTTAAGATTTCGTCGTGCCAAGGTAGGCTAAATTATTTTAATTCGTGTGCAAATGAGGATTTATGATATGATGGATATCAATTGGATATGTTAATAAGTGTATAAGTCTTATTATAAGTGATTTGGGGTCTAAGGAGAGGCCTAAGTCTAAGCCAAATTGGAAAATTGCATATTAGACAGAATCTGTACATGAGTGCGCACAAGATCTCACTTTGGACGATCATATCTCCAGTTAAATAAGGAGTTGTGTAGTGCATAACCTATAAAATTAAAGCCCTTTGAGTCTAGTTTCCAACTCAACAAACCGTTCATCATTTGGAGGTGTATACAGAAAGTTATGACTATTTTACTGGGTATGTGTCACTAGCGCTCCCAGGTGCGCAGCAACGCTAGTGGACGCGCATATTGCAAAGCTTTCTGCCTTTGGACACGCATATTAGCGCGCCCAGGTGCGCTGCAGCGCTAGTCTCAAGCCTCTAAATACACCTAAGGATGGGAAATGACGGACTTTGAGTCATTTCTCAAGCCTAGGGCTTCCCCAACACCCCAATTCGACCAAGGCACCTAATTGCACTCGTAAGGTAAGATTTTAAGTGTGTTTTCATGGTGATTTAACTTCTCAATCACTAGTTACAACATGATTTTGATTGGATTTCATAGGATTTCTTCAAAACCTCAAGAACACCCCAAAGTTGTCTTTCAAGATTTGGTCTACAAGAGGTAATCCTACACCTTAGACTTACATATATGGAGTTATTATGGAATTATGAGTATGAATCATGTATTACAACCTATGGTATGGTGATTGGAAGCCATTAATTCCCAATTTAAAGACATGACCATGGTAGGGATTTAAAGATGATTATTTGATGGAATTTTGTTGGTTGGGTGTGAATGGTTGATCACACATGT